>BQNB010049106.1:0-42209 GCA_026074375.1 Tanacetum coccineum | reverse complement strand
GATAATACCTCAATTGAGAGTATTATATGTTGGTGTTTGTTTACCAACTTTGTGTATTTTATTTCTTTTTAAAGAAAAATTTATATATATTTTGATTTTTTGATTTTTTTTATATATGATAACTATATTAAAAAGAAAAAGAAAATATTTTTTACTTTTTATATTTTTTTAATTTTTTTTAATTTTTTTTGAAATATTTAACAAAAATAAATCTTTCGAGGACGAAAGGATCTTCAAACCAATTTCAACAAACGTAAACGACGGAATCTTTAACACAAGTCCCCGACAACGGCGCCAAAAATTGATTGTGGGTTTTAATACACAATAAAATATATAATATAATATTCCAAAAGAGCAATTAAGAACTTTCCTAAAGTCTCCCTTAAGAAAAGCTCACTCTAAAAGATATATATAATATATAATACGTATATTTAACCGGGAAGAATGATCACCCGGGTCGTTTCCCCAACGACTTGTGAAATTAAAACCTTGCTTTAGCTTGGATTATGATTTGAATGAGAGAAAAGATATTTTTGAGTATCTATAACTACTACTACCTCCGTCCCAAAATTATTGTCCAGTTTTGACTTTCTGAGTCTTTCTTTGTCAACTTTGACCTTAAATAATCGCGACAAATAAGCAAATACACTAAAATTAACTCCTAAAAAGTAAACCTAAAAATTCTAAACTAATTAGGACAAAAGAACATTTTAAGAAAAAGAAAAACATTTTTTTATTATTTTTGAATTTATTATTAATTAAAAACTATTTTAATCAAAATTAAATCCTAAAAAAATAGCAACTTAAGTTCTAAAAATTTAGAAAAATGATTTTTAAACTTAAAAAGTCCTAAATTAACTTAAAAACTCAAGAAAACTATTTTTAACTATTTTTAAAATTAAAATCCTATTTTTAAAATTAAAATTAAAGGCTTAAAAATGAAAATTAAAATCTAAAAGTTTTTGAAAATGATTTTTCTGAATGTAAACCTAAAAGTATTTATTCTAAAACTAAAAAAAAACTATTTTTTTGATTTTACTAAAACATTTTTTTTCTATTTTTTAATGATTTTTATCGATAATTAAAAAACCATTAGAAAAATGATTAAAAATAATATACTAAATGGAAAAATGCCAAAAATTCAGGGAAAATCTAAAAAGTTATAAATATCAAAGGAAAAATAAGAAAAAGCACACAACTTAACAAATAAGCCGGGAAAAAGCTTATATAAGCTACGGCTTATAATGAAAAAGGAAAAGAAAAACAAGTATAAGAATTAAATGGGAGGAGAAGTGAATGGATGAGCTATTGTAGCATATTGGTTAACACGTTGGGTTTGTGTGCTTGAGGTCACGGGTTCAAGGTTGGTATACACCCTTTTTGTATTTTTTGTATTTTTCAAAACTCAAAGAACAAAAGTTGTAAAACAAGCTAATGTGAGCAACTTTAATGAAGGCAACATAAGCTCTAAACCAAAAATAAGCTCTTAAAAGCTTTTGAAAGAAACTGTCAACAGAAAGTGAGCTTTTGAGCTCACTTTTGCTAATTTCCACTTAAACACTTGCACAAGCTTCAATTTAAGCTCAAATTAAAAAAACAAAAAATGTTCTGGATAGCTTATGATGTACTAAAGCTACTTTTAACAAGCTATCCTAACTAGAAACATGTAAGGCTATCTGAATCTAAGGTTGAAAGTGACAAACTCAGAACTAAGAACAAAAGACTCAAAATTAAATTAAGCTAAATCACTAAAAAAAACTAAAACAGACCTTAAGCTTCTGCAAACTAAGTGAACTACTCATAAGCTAAAATCCTAATGCTTAAAAACTAGTCTTATAAGCTAGATTTTTATATTTAAAAAGCTACTTATTACTACTACTGTTTTTTTGGTCTTTTTGGCTTTTTTGTGAACTTTAAAACTAAATGTACCTAGGCAAATAAGCTTGAAAATAAAAAGCAAGTCCTAAACTATATTAAGCTATGTCTAATCTATAATCAACTTAAATTTTAGAGCCTAAATCCTAAAATTACTAACTAAAATGAAGCCTAAAATGACAGCAGTGGTAACTTTGATTACCACTGCTGATGCAAATGAACAATTGTTCAAATAAAAGTTGCAGGCACCCACTTTGGTTTCTACTGCATTTGATACACTCAATGAGTGCTAAACAACTACTAGCAAACACACCTCAAGCCTTGACAAGCTTAGATCAAATATAAACAAACAAAGAAAAAGAACAATGATCCCCTGGCGCTGAGAACAATTTGATAAGCCATAAACTGAATTTAAGCTAAATCTAATCCTTCAAATTAACTCAAAACCTAAACAAATATGATAATCTAACTATCCAAAATGAAAACACAAGATACTTTTGACTTTTTAGGTCAAACAAGCTAAATCCAAACACTCCTTAATCCATTTGACAGATTCCAATTACTTGTGCTATTTAAAATTTAATGATTAAATCCTTAATCCCAGATGACAAATAGCTTAAATCAAGCTTAATAAACATAAATCCTTAATCAAATAAGCTATAATCTAAAATCTAAACTTATGCTAGCTATATTTTTAGTTTTTATGGCTTTAATGAAAAATTGAATAGCAAACTATAAACTAAGCTACACAAGCTAAATACAGATAAAAGGAAATGATTAACTAGCATTGTTAAACATAAATAAGCTCAGATAAGCAAACTGGATAAGCAGTTAAGATGAACTGATAAGCAATTAAGCAAAAATTAAGCTAGAATTTAAAATGACAAATGATTAAAATGAAAACTTACTATTTGCTTCAGCTAAACAGAAGTACAAAAATAAGCAGCTACAAGCTCTAGCTTATCCTATTGGATAAGCTAGTATAAGTCCATGGGAGCTCATCCATGGTTAGCTCCCCTTCCAAAAGCTTTAAAAGTCCAAAGTAGTTAAGGTTTATTCCTGATTTTAGATTTAAGGTGTATTGAAACCTTGCTTTAGCTTAGATTATGATTTGAATGAGAGAAAAGATATTTTTGAGTATCTATAACTACTAAATAAAAGCAACAATTGAAACTAGAAACAACTTATTGAAACTAGAAACAAGGATTTTATTAAACTTATTGAAGGATTACAAAGCTTTAAATCTGAAAGTTACAAACTACTTAAAAGAAAATTACATTTAAAAGGAAATTTGCATAAGCTAAAATATAAATTAAACTAAAAATGAAAAGCTATACTACTTCCTTGTGTGTGTGAGTGTGAGCTCTATTTATAGCCTCTCATAGATCCTTCTAGGCCTCCTTTGCTACCCACGCTCCTGCCAATCATAACCATTCATTCCATCAATCATTGGGGCTTTGATCTAAGCCGTTGGATCAAAATCTATCTCACATGGATTTCTAAGCTGGCAATCCCTTGATGTGACATTTGTGCTAGTTGTGTGAGTGAAACCAATGCAAAACGACTATTTTCCTTGTGCTTCCTTCATCCACGTGGCTTAATTGCTTGGGTAAGCCAATGAGGAGCCTTGATATGACTGATTTGACCCTGCCATCTTGTTATTGAGTGCTTGAATTACCCACTTTAACCTTCAATTTGGAAAAGCCCTATGATTTGACTGGAGGGTAAACTTTAGGATGATAAATGAACAGTAACCATGGTTGGCGCCTTTTTATAACTAAAAACAGGTAAAAAAAAACTTTTAAACTTTGGGGTAATGGCAAGTTTAGTCCTTGTGTTTGGTTTATTTAAGTTTAGGTGTAAAGGGACTTTCAGAAATGACAGAAATGGTCCCTGTGGTTTTAATAAAAGGGAGATGGGCTTAGGACATTAGGCTTTTGTTTTGGGCTTATGATCCGTGTAGGGTTTTAAGGGAAATTAAGGGCCCATTAGGCCTTAGGGACCATTATTGTAACTTTTGAAAACTTAACGGATTTAAATGGAAACATTAGGATTTTTTGTCTTCTAGTGGTTGACTTCTGTTGACCAAGGTTTAACTTTCTTTGACTGTTTGACCACTTTTGACTAAAACTTGGCCATAGTTGACTTTACTTGGTTTCGGCTTTGAATCCTTGGCTTCTTTTGTACTCTTCTGATTCCTGTGTTCGTGTTTGTCCGTTTTTGACTGTTTTCTTGTAATTTTTGATATATCCGTACCTGCACACACAAAATACAAAAACAAGCATATCTTTGCCATTTTTAGTCTGTTTTGGGCTTAATTGGGCCTTTTTAGGTATAAACGGATATGTGTATTTTACACTTATCAAAATTCCTCAAACTAAACGATTGCGTGTCCTCACGCAATATTACATGCCTTATAACCAAATATCTCAAAACTTCCCCAAACTAAACCTTTGAAAAGTAGCAAAGATTTTTATTAAGAGAGCTAAGAGATCACAAGATATAAAATACCTGATTTCCCATTTTCAAAGATTTTTTCTCTTAACTTTTCTTAATAATTAACTACCTAACTATAACTTATTCTTGTGTTGACATAATGTATTGTTTTCATTACCTTAGTGGTAACTTTTAGGATCATAAAACAAAAAGAACAATTAAGTGTCTAAAAGATAACTTCATCATTCCTGACTTTTCACTTTTCCCATACTAAGCTTAAAAATAAGATCACCGTTAAGTACGAGCTAAGATGCTAAGACTACTTATAATTACAACTTAAGAATTTCTCTTCCCGACCTAAATCATATATTTAAGTGTGTGTGTTCAAATTAATTTAAACCATTAAATCCACAAATTTAGATAGTTGAAATCCGACCAAGCTTTACACATGGGCCTTTTGGGCTAATATGTTAATCACTTAGTAAGATCACAACTCAAAGCAAAAAAAAACCTTCTCAGCTAAGACATCGTTAGTTCACTTGCCCCATTAATGACTTTCTTCTCTAGCATCCCACCGTCATCGGGTAAGTGCTAAGGCTTTTGACACCCCATCCAGAGAATAATAATCGAGACGCATGAACTTCCGATGAAAAAGCCTTGTAGACTTTTGCAAATTTTGGTTCAACTAATACTTTGGTTTTAGAGAAAGAAACTTTTACTATTTATTTTTTAACTTGCAACATTATTATTACTATTTACATTATAAGGCTAGAAATCAGTATCACTTTTCTTTCAACGTCACATCGGCCACGCCTCCGACAAGAGTCCATGTACTTATTATGATACCGACCCTAAATATACATCCTCCATCCTTTCTTTCGATGTCACATCGGGAGCGAACCGACAAATGCCCATGTACTTTATTGCGATGGAGTTTGTATATTAATTATTAACACTAAGGATTTATAACTATTTTTTTTTGTTTTTTTTCATCATTTTTTTTTCATTCAGTCATTTTTTTTTCATTTTTTCATTTTTTTCATTTTTTTATTAATTCAACACATTATTTTTGCAAATAGAAAAAATTTCGTTTTAGAAAACCAAAGTATAAACTTGAACTAAAATTCTTATTTACAAATGATGTTGATTTCATCGATAAAGCTTTTTCTCTAAATACGTTGACTAGACTTTTAAAAGTAAAACTCTAATTTGTAAAAATTAAAGAGAACACGTATAATTTATCATTTTAAGAACTTCAGGGAAGAAAAACCATAAGTTATTTTTATAACCCTTTAAGTTTTCCAAATAAACTTTGTTTAGCATCCTAATTCGTAATCAACACTATCATCTCTTATTCTTTGCAATTTAAAATTCCTAATAAAAAGATTCACAAATACTTAGCCTATATAAAATCCAACTCGGCATATTTAAAATCTACTTGAGATTAGAACAAGTCTTCATTTACTAATGATTCAAGTTTAGCATTGTTAGGATTATGAAAAAGACTCGGTCACCCCCGTGTATTACTTAGTATAGCAAAGCTCGTAGTTAGAAAGTAAGTGTATGACTTTCGGTATTAGGCCGGGTCGTCTACCCAAGTGTAAGCCCATACCCAAGCCCATAGAGCTTACAAACACTTGTATATAAACCCCTTTCCAGTCATGGGAAGGGGTTGGTTGTTTATTTTATCACAAAGCTTCCATTTGCACTTTCTCTCTCTAGAAATACTTCACTTTCTCTCCCTAGATAAATTGCCAACCCAATCATCCATACTTGTGTTATGATATCATGTATACTACAATTGGTATCAGAGCCCATGGGATGATTAGCTAGATTGTGTGTGCGTTTCCTTGGTTAGTTTAGATCAAAAATTTGGTTTTAGAGGGTTTATGGTCTTATTCTTGACACTCTTTGATTCTCATGTTTGTGATGTTAAAGTTAGTGTTTTTATAGTTGTTTTAACCTTCTAGGACCAAGCTGTGCAAAAGAAACCAAGTAAAAACGTTCAAAAGGGTGATTTTAGGTGTTATTAGGTGAAAAAGTTCGTATTTTCGTCGTTACGTTTTGACCTTCTGAGACATTCTTCGTTGCGTTTTGGTGAAGAAAGTACATTGCATTTTGTCGTTTTGTATAGTACTAGTGTACTGCATTTTTTCTTATTAGAGGTTGCGTTTTGGTCGTTGCGTTTTGACCTTGAGGTTGCGTTTTGGTCATTGTATTTTGACTGCGTTTGCGTTTTGATGACTTTTGTTGCGTTTTGGACTAAGGGAGACTTTGCCCGTTTTGACTAAGGGAGACTCTTCCCAATTTTTTAATTGGTTGCGTTTTGATCAAATCTCAATGTTGCGTTTTGATCAAACCTCAAGATTCTTCATTGCGTTTTGACTCAAGATTCTTTATTGCGTTTTGACTTAAGATTCTTCATTGCGTTTTGACTCAAGATTCTTCGTTGCGTTTTGACTCAAGATTCTTCATTGCCTTTTGACGAAACTTCACTGCTTTTCACTTAAGTTTCATTATCAACATTAAATTAACATTAATTCAACCAAACCAAATCACAATCAAACAACATATCACCTAATCCAACAAACAATCATCACTTTTAACATTCAATCACTAATCATTGATCGATCAACTTAATCATATCACAAGTAATCACTATGGCTAATCTTTCAGAGGACATCCAATGTGCCGGTTCCGACACCCAACCACCTATGCTTGATAAGACTGACTTTGCGTCATGGCAACAAGGTATTCGATTATACTGTCAGGGTAAGGAGAATGGGGTAAACATTTTAAAGTCAATTGATGAAGGACCATTTCAGATGGGGACCACATGAGTGATTGTTGCTGAAGGAACTGAAGGTTTACTCAATCTGGATCCTGAACGACCTCGAGTTTATTCGGATCTGTCACAAGATGAGAAGGATAGGTATAATGCAGACATTCGGGCAACAAACATCATACTTCAAGGTTTACCAAAAGATATCTATTCACTTATTAATCATTACACTAATGAAAAGGCATATGAGACAATGTGAAGATGCTTTTGGAAGGATCAAAATTAACAAAGGAAGACCGTGAATCACAACTGTATGATGACTTTGAATACTTTTGTCAGAAAAAGGCGAAACCATTCATGACTACTATGTTCGGTTTGCCAAGCTTATTAATGACATGCGGAACATCAAGATGACAATGTCAAAAATACAGTTGAACTCAAAGTTTGTGAATAACATGCTGCCTAAATGGGGTAGATTTGTTACAGCTGTGAAACTTAACAAAGGCTTGAAGGATTCAAACTTTGATCAACTATATGCTTACTTGAAGCAACACGAGGTACATGCCAACGAGAATAAGATGATGTTGGAACGTCTCACACAACAGACAGTTGATCCTCTTGCCTTGATGTTAAATATTTCACCTCAACATTATCATTCTTAGACATCAACAAATCCACCGACCACATATCATCAACCACATTCTGCTGACACCTCACAATCTGATTTGGGACTTTCTCCAACTGACAACCTAATCGAGAACCTAACCAACACACTTGCCTTACTCACCCAGTCATACAAAACCTTCCTTCCTCAAACAAACAATCAACTCAGAACTTCATCAAACCCAAGGAATCAAGCTACAGTACAAGACGGCAGGGTTGTTGTTCAGAATGTTCAGGGTCGACAGAACAGAGGACAGGGTAATAATGCACGGGGTGCAGGTGCAGTTGGTTATGGGAGAGCACAGAACAGAGTGGGGAATGCTAATCCAGGTCAAGCTAGGCAGGTTAAGTGCTACAACTGCAACGGGGTAGGCCACATAGCAAGGAACTGCACTCAACCCAAGCGTCCACAGAACTCCGAATACTTCAAAGACAAGATGTTGCTGATGCAAGCTCAAGAGAATGGGGTAGTCTTGGATGAAGAGCAGTTATTGTTCCTAGCTGGTGGACAGGACAATGCTATTGATGAAGATGTGGATGAGCAACCGGTTCAAGACTTAGCTCTCAATGTGGATAATGTGTTTCAAGCTGATGACTGTGATGCGTATGATTCTGATGTTGATGAGGCTCCTACGGCACAAACTATGTTCATGGCTAATCTATCATCCGCAGATCCAGTTTATGATGAAGCCGGTCCGTCTTATGATTCGGACGTCTTATCTGAGGTACATGACCATGATCACTATCAAGATGCTGTTTGTGATCATCATGAAGAACACGAGATGCACGACGATGTACAACCAAACCACGTTGTTGACTCACATGCCGATTATACGAGTGATAGTAATATGACTCCTTATGATCAGTATGTAAAGGACAACGCTGTGCCGGTTGTACAAAATAATGCATCTATGGTTCCAAATGATGCATATGTGATGATAGATAATGATGTGCATGAATCTGATGTCCTATCTGTCTCTCATACACCCCGGAATACAGTAGTTAATAATTTGTTAAATGCTGAACTTGCCACATATAAGGAACAAGTGGAACTGTATGAAAGACGGGCCAGGTTTGAATTAACTGAACGGGAACAAAAGATTGATGAGCAACTAAGAATAGTTATATGTGACTGTAATATTAAGGAAGAGAATTTGAAAAAGGAACTTCATACTATTAAATTGCAACTTGCATCTACCATCCAACATAACAAGTTAATGGTAGATGAAGTTACATCTTTGAAAAAGGATTTTAATCAGAAAGAAAACAAATACCCTGAAGAATTTTTGGACTTAAAAGCTTTAAAAGATAAGGCCGAGGATAAATTATTCAAACAAGGTCCGTCTATTTAAACAGTTCACATGATGTGTAAACCTAGGTCTTATTATGATGAAGTGAATAAGGTAGCCATTGGCTACAAGAAACCCCTATGTCTACATCGTGCAAGGCAAGCTCAGCCTGCCTTGTATAGTGGTCATGTAATTGTCACACCTAATCATGCACCGGCCGTAGTACGTAACGGGGAGGTGTAGGTTCCATGATCATTCATACAAACCTTAACAATGAAGTGTAGAATCAAGATGCAGAAAATTAAAACTTTATTGATGATTGAAAGAAAAAAAAACTTTTGGTGGCTAGAAACCCTAACAATATAATAATGACTAGCTAACATAATTTTGACTAAATTAGGTGTATTTAAATATATTGGTCTCAAGATAGTTGTTAAATGAAGTGAATGCTCTAGAGAGCAGAACCACCAGACAATCAAAGCGTTGACTGTGTATCTCCATAAATACACCTGCCAACGCTTGTCCCCAGTGTGCTTCCAACCAAAAGTCATGTGAAATGTAACATTTTTTCACTTAGTACATTCTTTTTTCCGAATTTGAGATATCCTATATAAAGAGAATCACACACAACTGGGATCACTTAAGGGGAAAGGGGTTTTGAACAAACCAAGACATGTTACCTCACGGAGGTCATTCCATTTTTCAAAACTTTCAAGAACATTTTGAGGGCATTCAAAAAGCTCTAACAAAAGAAGTTAAAGAAATGAGTGATGCCTTTGATGAGTTGGAAGCTGAACTTGACCAAAGTGTTGTTGATAGGAAACATGATGAGATTGAACGAAAAAACCTTCTTATTGAACATGATAATATAATCGCTGATGGTTTGTCTAAAGAAGTGTTTATGTTGATCAAATTTTAGCTTAATGTATCTAGATTTACTGAGATGCAAAAGTCTTAAATGTTGTCAAATACTCTTGTCTGGAAACTTGAAGCAGAGCTTTTTAATTTCGTGATTAATATCCATAAGGGTAATTGTATACTAAACTTTTAAACCGAGTTTTCCAATCTTGAGGTAATGCACCTGTGATGAACTTACAGTTAAGTATCAAAACCTTTAAGATAGTTTTCAGAATAAACTGTCTTCATCCGTTAATGATACTCCTGATTTTAACTCCGTTTTTGTAATCGGTCAAATGAAAGCTTCACTTCAAGAAAAAGACAACGTCATCCAAAAGCTGAAAATGCAAATATCTCAACTTAAGGAGACCCGTAGTGAACTAGATCGAACATCTTGTATTTTAGGGCCGTGACTTTCAGATCTCTTAATTAACTGAAAGGTTAATGGTCTTTCAAGAAACTAAAATGAGCTTTTTAGGGTAGAATGTAACAACCTCCAAAATACATCTAACGCAGCGGAAATACCTCTGTGGGGTGCTACTTCATAATTCACATCGCTATGGGGGTTTTTTTTTTTAAAACAAGGATCGACCTCTAAGTGTAGTTTTGAATAAGTATCTCGTTGATTTAATCAAAATCCGAATTTAAATATACATTTGTCATATTGATCACAATGAAATGCTTGAATGTTTAGACTACAAATGCACTTCAAGGAATACGAAGCATATAATTTACTGAGAAAAACATGCTTAAAGTGTCTACATTAAAGTTGGGTGGAGTTCATAGGTTTCTTTAAATACAAACGTTAGTTCCAATATAATGTATCTGCCCAATGTATCAGTACAGTGTCATATAAAAAATACGTTTAATGACTACTGTACTCCCTATTTAGTATCATATAATAATTGTGTGACTCATTTAAATCCGTTTTAACTGTCCTTCCTAAAATGTATGTGTGATTTTGAAATTCAATTAGCGGTTATAATATGCATGACCGATTTCTATTCCCAAATAGTTTCCAAAATGTACGTGTCAAAGTTGGATTCTCAAAGCTCTAAAATTTGTATTGCCACTTTATTCAAGTGTGTATAAAACCATGATTACCATTACTCTAAGTTCATGAACTGTGACGTAGACTTGTATGTGTGCCACTTTATTCAAGGCATAGTAAGAGTGTACCCATCGTAGGTGTTCCCTCCAAGAACACCCGGGCGATAATAAAAGAATATGTTCCCCCGTTACCGGTGTCCCCTCCAAGGACACCCGGGCAATAATAAAAGAATATGTTTCCCCCGTTACCGGTGTCCCCTCCTTAAGACAACACGGGCAATAATATGTATATGTGATAATTGGCCCCGCAGGCGCCAATTCAATCGGAATCGACATGGTATAACGTTCATTCCGGTGATAGCTATACTCGAACGGGGATGGTCAATACCAAATATAATCTTCTTTATACATTCGCGCTAACACTCCAAGTGAGTTTACAGTTCATGCAAACTAAGCTAATCCATAATCAATAAAAGTTATAGGAAAGCGTTTTCGTCAAAAGTAAACCCAGTATTGTGTCTCCTCGCGAGATATATAAATGAGTATGTAAACCAAACAGATAATCAACCATGTAAATGCGTTTGTAAACATGTATGCAGACGAGTTGAAAATGAGCACGTAACGAGTTTAATCAAAACACGTAATTGAATTTGTAAACAAGCATGTTCTCACCCCAATATAATGTAAAACACGTTTAAAACGTTGGGGCTATAAACTCACCTTGATATTGATGACGATTGATCGGTAGTGCATCTAGATGCACGATACGAAGGAAGCGAAGCTGCCTTGACGAGAAGATGCAGTCTTACTTAACGGCTAAGTCCCATAGCCTAGGATAATGTGTTGGGCTTTCCCGATATGAATGTTTTGTCAACGCAACGCGTTTGATAAAGAATTTAGATTTACGTTGTAATGGTTTGGTGGTTGGTTAAATATATAAATTGAAAAAATATAAATCAAAGTGTGTTAAATACATATTCTTTCATATATTGCTATGAAAAATAACCCTTTATAAATTCCTACCGTGACTTGTTTCATAAAAAAACGATCAACCCCGAAGATTTATGGTAAATTATATAATAATTTGCAAGTATTATCATAAATGCGTGAAATAAATAATTAAACCCAATTATTTTCGACAGCAATTTCATATGTTAACTGCTTTTTAATAAAAGCAGTCAAATGTCTTAATGTTATAATATTAAACAAACCAGATGTTTGTACCGTTCATAACCATTATAAAATATAAATTAATATTTTATAAATTATGTTTCGTTTCTTTGAAAAGTCGTATCTAAAACAGTCGTCTTAATGTGAAAATATAGCTTTCGTCCGTTGTCAGGTTATTGTATAATACCATTTAATATATCTTAGAACATATCTTAATTCCTTTTATCGGTTCCCTAAAATAATAGAGTTTTAGTAAACGTTAAGTATTGTAATTTTATAAATTTCGCCATGACCTTTCCGTTTATAATATAATTCAAGATCGAAAGACTGTGTGGCTAAATCCACCTTTCTCCAATTTAATTTTATAAAATCTGTTTAACATTCCAGATGGTGTTTATATTAATTATTCGGTTTAAAAAATTGTTCCATATTGTAACTTCTTTACGAATTCTTAGATTTTATATTTCGTCCCCCAGGCTCTAATATATTGTATCGAGAAATTATAAATTAGGCACATTTATTTAACCGATTAACCACCGGTGCCCGATTATAATATTTTATCCAATTCTTAGTATATTTTTATTGGTTAGAGTTATAATATATCACAAGCGACCCTTAGTGATCATCCCTAACCAAACGTACCCTAACTGCGGTCACGGCAGCCAAAACGCACCCTTGTGTCATCTGTTCCCAAAACGCACCTTAGTTGTATAAATAAACCAAAACACGCCCTATGTTCTTTTCTACCATGCCAAATGTCAGTTTCTGCCAAACCAAAACAACCCGTTTGGCCAAACTCCACCGTTTGGCATAAACTGCCCAAAACTAACACACCTAATGGTTGGTTGCCCCAACCAAACGCCCCCTCGTGGTTGTTAACTGTCGAAACAATACACCCATTGGCTGCCTTACCGCAGAAACCAAACACCCCCTTTTTGCTATATATAACATTACGCAACCCCTTTTGTGAAAACCCGTCAATCAAAACCCTGTATGTGGTGGCTGCCACCACCGCATCCCATGGTGGTGGCTGAACCCCCATAATGAAACCCCCTTTTTGCTTACCCCTACCCGATGCACAACACCCCCCTTTTATACCCGGCTGTCCCACAGCCAAACCAAACATCCCCCTCCCCTTTTACCCGGCTGTTCCGTAACCTCACGCATACTTATGTGTGGCTGACACGAACAAAGCTCCTTGGCTGAGTCAACACCACCCCAACGAACTCCCCCTCCGGCTGTTATAACCTCTAACCCGAAAACAAACCCACCCCCCGGCGTTGTTTCAGACAGTCACAAGCCGAACGTTCACCATGGCTGCTTTTCATTTAAACCACCATACACATAAACGCACCCCTTGTAGTTGTTAATAAAACCACACGCACCCTTTGAGGTGGCTGTGGTGGTGACAGCGGAGATGGTGTGGTGACGATGATGGTATGATGAGGATGATGATGACGAGGTGATGATGATGGTGGAGGTGGTGGTGTTGGCTGCGGTGGGACAGCAGCTGGAGAGGAGGGGCGAGTGAGGGAGAGTGACCTAGGGGATTGGGTAGATCAGGGTCGTTGTGGGACCCATTTTTGCGTTGCGATCGGAAAATCCCGCTGGGAAAAGTTTCTCAGGAGGCGGTGATCTGCGGTGGTGGGTCGGAATCGGGCGGCGGCGCCGGGTTGGTGGGCGATTGGCGGATAAATAGGAGGTGGGAGTGATGATGAACATGAGTGTGTTGTGTGTTAATAGTATAAATGAAATAAATAAATATCATTTTATTATTTATATTAAAACTTTAAATCTAAAGGACAAGTGGAAAATAGTTGAGGGTTTATTATTGTAACTTTTTCATATACTTTTTGATAAAAGCGGTTCGGGACTCATTTGAGCGACTTAACGGATGATTCAACTCTTGAAACTTGCGCCATTGTTTTCCGAATCATTTTTCTGATAAAAATGAGTATTTACTTGATAATGTTTCATAAATATTTTATAATATTTAATAAAATATCTGTTATTCATTTTGTGAATCGGTTTCGTCTTGTCCGAAATAAAAATGGATTTAAGCTCGAGTATTCGCGTTATCAACAACGCTTTTCATTAAAAATGATGACTAATTTATTTAATATTTTTTATTAATTAAATTTTTGTATATTACAGACAAAAGTTAATTATTTTTGTGTGTCCGCGTTGTATATTTGGTCGTTAATAATGTTTTGCGGTGCTGTATTTAGCCTTTTTCGGATGTTTTTCATGGGTATCATGGCGAAAACTGAAAAGTTGTCAGGAAATGTGTTTCAACACAAATTGCTTTGAGTCCGATTGTAGAGTCGTGTATACGTTGATATAGATGATCGTTCTTATAAGTCAAGCCAGACCTAAAAGTCAAAAGGGTAAAATAATTATCTAAAATTATAGATAATTTCACTCAGATGTCATTAGTACCCGTACCCATTAAAGAAATCTCGTCCCGAGATTGAATTCTGTGTTTATCCGCTTAGTGTGTCTAAGATAAGAATTAAGATTTACTATAACCAGTTGAACATGACGCTGCTAACTTTATTAACATACTCTGGGTTTATACACCTCTTAATTATACATAATTTTCGGCTAGGTTGATACCAGGATTATCAATCCTTTTTAGATTAGGTATCTTAAGTATGAAAACATCGTTTCTTAATGTTTATTATTGGTATATAAACGCTTTTGATGAATGCCTCTTATTATGTGAACTACTATCAAAGGAAAAGTGTGTAGTCGCTGTCGTGATTATGTCTTAAGGCTGTGTTTCGTTTCTATATCTGTATGTTCTGATTATCCACATCATCGTGTGGTTATGGATGTAGGTTCCCAACTTACTTGGCAGTACTTATATTGTAGTATACTGACTTAAATTGGTATTCTGTTTTGTCTGCAAGAGTATTCTACTGAATATCTATAGCGTCGTATATGCCTGACCTTGTTTAAGGTGGGTTTCATCACTTAGTTGATAATGTTTGTACGATTCTGGGAACCACTCAGGACTACCCTAAATACAGCAACCAGACGACTTGTTAACTATATCAAACTGGTGATGGATGCAGAGGGTGAGGACCTTCCGAAGAAACATATCCCTGAATAAAGTTCCATAATAAGAGAGGAGCTCGCGAGAGAGCTTATGCGATAATCGGCGGATTATGGTACTCAGTCGTTAGTTCGATGAATCAGCTCCATTAGCTCAGTGTGTAAACATTGTTAGTTCCACGAACAGTTCTTGATTGGAGGCTATATGGCAACGGCAAGAGTAATAACTCAAGAATGAGATAAGGTAGTCCCAAGTAATGGCCTTAAAATTTTGTCGAGTGGTAGAACACGATTGTGTTTCTAAACCCTTTTCAACAGATTCTGGCGATTTTCGAATTTAGGTTCATACTCGTGTCATATCGGATACCATTAAGCCCACTCATTTATGTATTCATTATTTAGCATAAAGAAGGTCTAATTTATGTAAATAATCAATGATAAAACTTATGGTTCGGTGATTTTTAATTTATTTATTTTAACTGAAAGGCGTCCCAAATCCTTTCAATAAAACATATTATGAATCATCCTACTTAATAATTCGATGAAATTCGCGTACCTTACATAACCTTCAAGTTGATGGTATGACATGACGATTGCATGTGGCTTTATTGAGTATGGAGAGTGTTCCAAACTCGTCTTTGAAGCTGGGAGGTAAAACTGCCAGGCGAGATCAACATAGAGTTCAAGATAGTAATTGAGTACCTTGGGTTTGAGTAAACAGGTAATGTCTCGATGAACACAGTCTGACATAGCAAATTATTAATAATAAATCCTCCTATTACAAGTCCCACGCACATTACTAAGACTTGTAGATACTTAGATTTATACATATCACATGTAACAAAAATTATAACGGTCTTCGTGTAATACAATATAGTATAAAGCTATGAAGAAAATTAATGTCCTTAGAGACCATTGTTTAACTTACAATGCCCGAGGACGAAATGAAACCATTGTGCAACTCACAATGTCTTAGGAAGTAAAATGAGACCATTGTATAACTCACAATGTCTAAGAAGCAAGATGAGACCATTGTATAACTCACAATGTCTGACGAGTAGAATGAGACCATCGTGCAACCCACAATGTCTTAAAAATATTCTGGTATTTATATAATAATTCTTATATAAATAAGCGTACGATATACGCGAAAGGAATGCAAGCATATATATATTATATATATGTATGCCACGTAAGCACTTTAAGGCATCACGTTATGTTAAGCACATAAGACCATTGTAGCGTGTTTGCACTTTGAAATTGTTTGTTGTGATGCAATGTTTGTGATAATGATATTGTCTTGGGTAAAAATATGCAACCTAGTTCTCTATAGCCAGTTGCTCTGATACCTAATCTGTAACACCCTCCAAAAATTACAAAACAACGCATCGGAATACCACTTTGGGGTGCTACTTCATAATACACAGCGTAGATACTAAGAGGAACGAGCCTCCTAATGTGTCGTTTAAAAAGTAATCTCGTTGATTTAATCATAAAGCTGAATTTAATATACATTTGTCCCATATATTGCTTCAATTGAAAAGCCTTGAATGTTTAGACTCCAATGCACTTCAGAAAATGAGCATATAATTTACCTGAGAAAAACTTGCTTAAAAGTTGTCAACTTTCAAGTTGGTGAGTTCATGGTTTCTGTAAATAAAAGTTAGTTCCAATAAATGTATTTGCCCACGTATATTACAGTGTCATATTAAAACGTTTATTGACTAATGTCTCCCTACTGTACATAAAATATTTGTTTGTGACAATTTAATTCCATTTAATGTGTCCTTCCAAAATGTTTTGTGTGATTTTTAGAAAATCATTAGTGTATAATATGCCAAGACTATTCTATTCCCTAATAGTTCCAAAATGTACGTGTCAAAGTTGGTTCACAAATATCCAAAATTTGTATTGACTCTTTTATTCAGTGTGTATTAAACCTATGATTACCATTACTCTAAGTTCATGATCTGTGACGTTAGACTTGTATGTTGTTCCTCTTTATTCAAGGCATAGTAAGAGGTGTACCCACTCGTAGGTGTTCCCTGCTCAAGGAAACACCCGGGCGATATAAAGAATATGTTCCAACGTTACCGGGTGTCCCCTCCTAAGGGACACCGGGCTTTAATAAAAGAATAATGTTTCCCCGTTACCGGTGTCCCCTCCAAGGACACCCGGGCAATAATATGTATATGTGATTGTTGGCCCCGCAGGCGCCAATTCAATCGTTAATCGACATGGTATAACGTTCGTTCCCGGTGATAGCTAGTCCATCTCCGACCGGGGATTGTCTATCCAAATAGTCTATCTCATGTATAACCATTCACGCTCTCCTCCAAGTGATTGTATTTACAGTTCTATGCAACCTAAGCTAATCATAATCATAAAATGTATAGAATGCGTTTACGACTCAAAATGTAAACCCAGGAGTAGTCAGTATTGTGTCTCCTCGCGAGATATATAAATGGTATGTAAACCAAAACAGATTACAACTGTAAATTCGTTTTGTAACATGTATGCAGTCGTTGTTGAAAATGAGACGTAACGAGTTTAAATCAAAAAACGTATTTGAATTTGTAACAAGCATGTTCTCACCCCAAAATTATATGTAAAAAAATCATGAATAAATCGTTCGGGAGCTATGAACTCACCGTGGATATGATGAACGAGTTGGATTAGGAGTAGGGCATCTTGTGCACTGATACGAACGGAAGAGAAGCTGCCCTGTCGAGAAGATGTGCTTATACTTATACGGCTTAAAGTCCCACTATGCCTAGGATAATGTGTTTGGTTTCCGATGGATTGTTTTGTCAAGCGGCAAGAGTTGATAAAGATTATAGATTTTAACGTTTTTGTAATGGTTTGATGGTTGGGTAAATAAATAAATTGAAAATTGATCAAAGGTGTTAATACATATTCTTCATCATATACTTATGAAAAAATAACCATTTTATATAATTCCTTAACTGTGAATTGTTTTCATTAAAAACGTCACCCCAAAGATTTATGTAAGTATATAATAATTTGCAAGTATTTTATAAAAATTGCGTTGAATAAATAATTAACCCAATTATTTCGGACAGCAATTCAATTGGTAACTGACTGTGATAAAAGCAGGGGGTGGTTTTGTTTATAGAAGCAAGGGTGTGTGTGGTTTTGTTGTAAACACCACACCGGGTGTGTTGGGTTCGGGGCAGCCACCACCCTAAGGTGGGTTTGGGTGGCAGCCACCCAACAAGGGCGTGTTTGTTCGGCTATATAAGCCCCGACAAGGGTGCGTTCGATTTAAAGACAAACCACAAGGGTGCAACCGGTTTGTATGTTAACAACATTGGGTGTGTTTGTTTCTGGTATAAAACACCACCACGAGGGGTGTCGTTTTCGGTGACAGCCCACCCCAAGGGTGCGTTTGGTTGGGACAGCCACCGCACGGGGTGCGGTTTGGTTTGTAAAATAAGCCGAAGAGGGTGCGTGTGGGTCGGGTCGGGCTGTGGGACAGCCGGGGTCGGGATGGGTTTAGCAGCTAGGGGTGTTTGTTTATGGGTTTAGGTCGGGTCTTGGCTGTGGGACCGGCCGGGGACAGCCGGGGTGTCGGGCTAGGCTCGGGACAGCCGGGGGTGTTTGTTTGTCGGGTTTGACAGCCACCATAAAGGGGGCGTTGGGTTTTGCATCGGCTAGGGTCCGTTTGGTGTAGTAGAAAACGAACCAGGGTGTGTTTGGTTTTATTATACACGAGACTAGGGTGCGTTTGGCTTAACAGCCACGCACAAGGGTGCGTTTGGCTGTCCATCAGCCGGGGTGCGTCGAGTTGTGGGATGACACCGAAATAAAGTGAGTTTGGTTAACACGAAAATATATAAATTGTTTCATTTAATCGATTTATATAAAATGTGATGAAAAATATTATAAATTGCGCGTCTAAGTAAAATACGATATGAATATTAAAACGGGACTGATATTAATGTATAAGTGATATTAGTCATATTTGAGACGAGAATTGGACTAAAAATGGACTTTAGTGCCTTTATATCACGAGTAATTTAAATCAGAAAATAGAACATGAGATTCGGGATTCGAGACCTTGAAAAGTTAGACTTTGGTTTATAAAATATAACAAATTATATTTTGACGGACGTTTTGATATAAAACGGGACTTTTAACTCCCAATAACGAAGAAACTGGAACGAAATCGAAATATACACTTTAGTAGAAAAATAGGTTATTTTTAATATATATTAAAAATGGCAGATTTATTAATTAAACGATTTGAGCACTTTCGAGTCCGTTTCAGCCTTCCGGCGAAACACGAAAGTTGTTCGTAATGACGTTTTACTTTGCCGCGAGGATTGTCTGCTTTAAAAGTTAAGATATAGCGGGTCAAAACTAAAGGTCGGTTAATATATTATTTCAATTAATTATTTAAGATCATTACTCGATTCTAAAAACGGAAGGTCTAAAAATAGTAACTTTCTGTAAATATTGAGATAAGTTAGGATTGGACGAAAAATAGTATATATACATATAATATACTAAGGGTTAAGGTTTAAAGACGCGCAAGTGGATTTCTCATCACATGTATATATGTATGTATACATATAAAAATATGTATGATTTCGTGGTAACGATGTACGCATCGTTGGTCGTATTTATTACGTGTTATAATCGAACGACATAATTATAGGTCGTGGTCGAGATCGTTGCAGATTCAGTTGTGATTTAATTGGATTAATTGATCGTGGTCTTTAATCAATGTGAGTTCATAGCCTCGCTTTTCAATCTTTTGAATGTTTTATAACCCGCGAGGGGGATACATGCTTGTCTACAAATTCTTATACTTACTCGGTTATCTTATAACAATGTGATTGTTTTAAGGGATTTTGTGAGTTTATAGCCCCCTGTTTTACTTGTTTTCATACGCTTTATAACTTTTGGGGTGAGAACTTGCTTGTTGCTAAATTGTTTGCAAATTCAATTACATGGTCGATTGCATACGTGTTTACATGAATATTTACAAGCTCATATTTACATGAATATTTACAAATTGGTTTACATACTTATTTGCATAGCTCGCTATGGGATACATTATTTGACTTCATTTTTGGTCACAAATGCATACTTTACTTTTGAAATGATTGTCGGATTACCTTAAGTTGCATGAACTGTAAATCACTTGGAGGGTGAGCGCGAATGTTATGAAATAGATCTATTCGGGTGTGACAGCCCTGTTCGGGTGATTAACTATCACTGGTCAAACGTACGCCGTTCGGGTGATTAACTATCACCGGGCAAACGAACGTCGTTCGGGTGGTTAGCTATCACTGGTCAAACGAACGTTATAACATGTCGGAACATGATTGGTTGGGCCTACAGGGCCAACGACACATACACATGAACTCTTACTGTGCCTTGAATAAAGTGGTATACATACAAGTCTACGTCGCAGTTTCATGAACTTAGAGTAATTGTAATCATTGTTTTATAACATTTTGGTGATATATAAATATCATACCTGCTTTGAACAATTGCGGTTCAACGTTCATACGTACGTTTTTATGACTATTTGGGGGTTGAAATGGTCATGCATATTTTACAACTCTTTGAATTATGACATTCATACATACATTTTGGGAAACATACCAGGCCAGGGCCCCCCGACATCATACATACATACTTGGTCATTTGTGACATTACATCTGTCATGCATTACTTATAAAACATTTTTGGGATAAGATTGGTACTTTTTGATGACATAAAAATGTGTTATGCATTCTTATAAATCTTTGGATTTTTACATAGTACTGTGATATACGTGGATTACATTTATATTTAAACTAAATCTATGAACCTCACCAACTTCAATTGTTTGACACTTCTTAAGCATGTTTTTCTCTGGTGACGAATTAGATGCTTGGACTATTTGATGTGCATTAGAGTATTTACATTCAAGCTTTCATTTGATGCAAATTATGGGACAAATGTATTAATAAAATTCAGATTTTTATTAAATCAACAATGTTATTATTCAAACGACACTCTTGGGTCGTTCTTTTGATCTATGGCTGTGTATTACGAAGTAACACCCATTTGGTATTCCGCTGAGTTGTTAAGTGATTTTTGGGAGGTGTTACACAACAGGGGAAATTGTTTACCACCATAGGCCATCAGTGGCGACCCATGCAGACTATTACCTTTGGAGATCAGTGGCGATAAATAGGAATACTCCTCTAGGTTTTGCCTGCAAAAATATGGAGCCATCTGGTAGACTTCTCCCGTTAGGAAGAAAGTGCCCTTTAGTTAGGTCTACTTATCTTAAGAGTGACTGTTTGCAAGCTGATCCACAGGAAACGGCTAATCATGATATGTGTGTGGTTACTTATTTGCACTCTGTGAATGCATCCCCCAATGTTAAAAATGTTGTGCGTCATGTTAAGCAAGTTTGGAAACCTAAGCAAGTTACACAAGTGGGGAAACCTAAACATATCAAACAAATTTGGAAACCAACTGGCAAAACACTTAATAATGTTGGTTATCAATGGAGACCCACAGGAAGAACATTCACCCTAAGTGTTCAGTGCCCTTTAACTAGGCTCACTAAACTTACAGGAATGTCAGCCATTGCTTGTGCTAACCAATCGGAACCCAACCAACATTGGGGATCCAATTTTCCAAACTCTCCATCTTCGTCTGTTTTCAAATGCAGGTCGTACAAATCGTCCTTTGGTATTTGGACTCAGGCTGCTCAAAACATATGACGGGGGATCGCTCAAGGCTCATGAATTTCGTGAAAAAGTTTATCGGGACAGTTAGATTCGGGAATGACCACTTTGGTGCTATTATGGGTTATGGAGATTATGTCGTTGGTGATAGTGTAATCTCCAGGGTATACTACGTGGAAGGACTGGGGCATAATCTGTTTTCTGTCGGTCAATTTTGTGACTCAGATTTGGAAGTTGCTTTCAGAAAGCATTCTTGTTATGTTCGTGATACGGATGGTGTTGAATTACTTAAAGGGTCCCGTGGCTCTAATTTATACACTATCTCTGTTGAAGACATGATGAAGTCCTCCCCAATTTGCTTGCTATCCAAAGCCTCCAAGAATAAATCATGGTTATGGCATCGGCGTTTAAACCACTTGAACTTTGGTACCATCAATGATCTTGCAAGAAAAGACCTTGTTAGAGGCTTACCTAGATTGAAGTTTGAAAAAGATCATCTTTGTTCTGCATGTCAATTAGGAAAGAGCAAAAAGCATACCCACAAACCCAAAACTGAAAACACCAATTTGGAAGTTCTAAACACCCTTCATATGGACTTATGTGGACCGATGCGTGTGCAAACTATTAATGGGAAGAAATATATCTTGGTCATCGTCGATGATTATTCTCGGTTTACGTGGGTTAAGTTTTTGAGATCAAAGGATGAAACCCCTGCAGTTGTCATCAAATTTCTGACGCAAAAACAAGTCGGTCTCAACAAAACTGTAAGATTCATCCGCATCGACAATGGCACAGAATTTGTCAACAAAACTTTGTATGACCATTATGAAAAAGTAGGAATTTTTCATCAAAAGACTGTTCCAAGGACTCCAAAGCAGAACGGCGTTATCGAAAGAAGGAACCATACTCTTGTCGAGGCTGCACGGATAATGTTAATTTTTTCCAAGGCACCAATGTTTCTTTGGGCCGAAGCTGTGGCTACTGCTTGTTACACCCAAAACCGTTCCCTTATTCACATACGTCACGACAAAACCCCATATGAGCTAGTACACAATAAGAAGCCTGATCTTACATTTTTCTGAGTCTTTGGTGCTCTTTGTTACCCTACAAATAACAGTGAGGATCTTGGAAAACTACAACCAACGGCTGATATTGGAATCTTTGTTGGTTACGCACCAAACAGGAAGGGTTATTACAACAATAAGGACCGCGACAAATAATGAGACTATTCCAGTTAGGACCCACTCCTATCCTGTTGACAGCCTGGACCCTATCAGTTCAGGGCTTCGGTACTCAAATCCGGCTCCTGCTATACCATTTGCACCTCCCACGAATAAAGAATTGGAGATCTATTCAACCCTGTTTGTAGTATTTAATCCACCGAGTATCCGTCAGAATCCAATCCCGGTCATACCTACAGCAGGTGAGCCATCCGCGGAAGTTAATCCGTTTGCTGCAGCTGATCCCGAACCATTTGTAAATGAGTTCGCCCCAGACTATAACTCTGAAGCTTCATCATCTGGGGAAATCAACATACCTGAATCCAGCCAATCCACTCAACATCATGAACATGTCCGGAAATGGACTGACTCTCATCCTATTGATAACATCATTGGGAACCCCTCAAGACC
Organism: Tanacetum coccineum; assembly: GCA_026074375.1. Taxonomy (NCBI): domain Eukaryota; kingdom Viridiplantae; phylum Streptophyta; class Magnoliopsida; order Asterales; family Asteraceae; genus Tanacetum; species Tanacetum coccineum. The sequence continues at coordinate 18,643 of BQNB010049106.1, read as the reverse complement.
GGTATCCACTAGAAAACAGCTTGCTACGGATGCTTTGTGGTGCTTCTACAATTCTGTACTGTCCAAAGTTGAACCGAAAAACTTTCAATCTGCAGCTACTGAAGACTGCTGGTTTCAAGCCATGCAAGACGAAATCCATGAATTTGATCGACTGGACGTATGGGAATTAGTACCACCTCCAGACAGTGCCATGATTATTGCTCTCAAGTGGATTTACAAAGTGAAGCTTGATGAGTATGGTGATGTGTTGAAAAACAAGGCACGTCTTGTAGCAAAAGGATATCGTCAAGAAGAAGGTCTTGATTTTGAAGAATCCTTCGCCCCGGTCGCCAGACTTGAAGCTATCAGAATATTTCTTGCCAATGCTGCCAGCAAAAACATGACAGTTTATCAAATGGACGTGAAAACTGCATTTCTAAATGGCGAGCTTAAAGAAGAAGTCTATGTTAGCCAACCTGAAGGCTTCGTTGACCCAGATCGTCCACATCATGTCTACCGTCTGAAGAAAGCTCTTTACGGGTTGAAGCAGGCACCCCGGGCGTGGTATGACACTTTGTCGAAATTTCTTCTGGCGCAAGGATTCTCCAAGGGTGTAGTCGATCCCACATTATTCATTCGGACCACAGGCAAACACACTCTTCATGTTCAAATATATGTTGATGATATCATATTTGCCTCGACTGACCCTCGCGATTGTGACCGTTTTTCTAATGAAATGAGTTCTAAATTTCAAATGTCGATGATGGGTCAAATATCCTTTTTCTTAGGTTTACAGATTTCTCAGAATCCCAGAGGCATCTTCATTAATCAATCTAAATATGCTAAAGAGATTCTAAAGAAATTTGATCTTCATAATAGTGACCCTGTTGACACTCCCATGGTGGAGCGGACAAAACTGGATGAGGACCTCTCAGGTATCCCTGTTGACCAAACTCGATATCGGGGTATGGTTGGATGCCTGATGTATCTCACAGCCAGTAGACCTGACCTCGTGTTTGTTGTGTGCATGTGCGCTAGATATCAATCTAAGCCCACTAAAAAGCACCTAGAAGCAGTTAAACGGGTCTTTCGGTATATTCAAGGAACCATCAACATGGGTCTTTGGTATCCGAAAGACACCGCCATGGCACTAACCGCATACGCAGATGCAGATCATGCAGGTTGTCAAGACACTCGAAGAAGCACATCTGGCAGTGCTCAGTTTCTTGGTGATAAGTTAGTTAGTTGGTCATCAAAAAAGCAAACTAGCACGTCCATCTCTTCTACAGAGGCTGAATACATAGCCATGTATGGATGCTGTACCCAAATTCTATGGATGAGGTCTCAACTATCGGATTATGGCTTTGCATACAATCATGTCCCTCTGTATTGTGACAACAAGAGTGCCATAGCTCTCTGCTGTAACAACGTCCAGCACTCCAGGTCTAAACACATCGACATCCGACATCATTTCATCAGAGAACAAGTGGAAAAGGGAGTGGTTGAGTTATATTTCGTGAGGACAGAGTATCAACTGGCGGACATATTCACTACGGCACTGCCCAGAGCACGATTCGAATTCATCCTCCCACGGCTTGGCATGAAAAGTATGACGCTAGAGACACTCAAACGTCTTCAGGATGATAAGGATGAGTAACGGATTTACTTCATATATCATATGTAAATATGTACATATTCAAACTCAAAAAGAAAACACAAAAAATATAAAAAAAATCAGAAAATAGAAAATACCAAAAATAGTTTTTCAAGACATGTCTTCCGTTTATCGATAACATTTATGGTCCTAGAAATGTATGTGGGCAAGTAAACCCACATAAGAATCGTCCTTGGTGATTTATTTGCTACAAAAAGTCTCCTAATCATCTTAACAAGTACTTGTACATCCATATTCCTTTAATACTTGTCCTAATGGTCCCCTAATGACCTTTACCCATTGGCTAATAACCCGATTTTCCCTTGGATCCCTCCTTAACCGCGGCAATACACACACACACTACACCAATCCATAAGATTTGCTAGCTAAGCCAAACCTTGTACAAATATTTAGTCATTAAGAATGGTACTTGAGTGGTTTAGCATAAAACCATGTGTGGCTAACTAGAAAACCCCTAAACCACTTCCTAGGGCACGGTTTGGTTTTGTTTAGAACTAAGAGAGTGAACTAGCAAACTTGCCTATAAATACACACTCACTCTTACCCTTTTACACTCTTACAAGCTCACACACACTTTCAAAAGGTTAGACACTTCCCCTCTTTGTGTTCGAGTCTCAAACCGCCAACAAACATCCACAAGGGGGTATACGCGCTACGGGTTAGCGATTTACACGTCCACTTCTTAACCTCTCGAGCTCTAGGACCTTTCGTAAGTTGCATACAACTCATTTCAAATTGTATTGTACGTATTCGTTTATTGTAAACTAGCTTAGGGGTCAAGTATATGTGCGTACGATATACTAGCTTGAGAACGCGCATGATAAACGTAAAATGAACGCGTTATGAGCACATTGGCTTCGTTTAATAACTCGCGTGGTGATAGAAATGTAAAAGCTAACGCAAACAATAACCTTGATATATAAATATGGACCACGACATAAGTAATAAACCTTGTTCACGAATTGATAATGAAACCATACGTAAACTATTGTTGTAATCATGACGTGGTGGTGTGGAAACATATATACGACATAAATAAACGTTTGCATGTTATGGATCGCGATTAGGAAAAGTTAGACACATTGTTTTGGTGCTAGGCGATTTAACGAAACCATATGAAATACTAATAAATCATTCGGACCCTTACTAGACTTCGCGACCCATCTTCGTGAGCCCACAAGGCCCATAAGCCACGAATAAGCTAGGGCGGCTTATTTATGAGCTTAAGCGGCTTATAAGATTTAATAGGAGCCTAAGATAAGCTAGTGGACTCTAAGAAATCAAGCCGAACCACAAGAACCCTTATCGGGCTTCTATCGAGCCCAAACAAGGCCCAACGAGGGCTTATTTATAAGCCACAGCTTATTAATAAGCCACTCGAGCTTAATCATGATCTTGAAGTGCTCATTCACTTCACATAGGGCTTGCAATTATTTAGAAACCCATTCGGACCCTTAAGGGGCCTTCTAGCCCATTAACGGGCCCTAATCGAGCGAATAAGCTCACAATAAGCTTGGGCAGCTTATTGATGATCTTGCGGGAGCTCAATAAGTTTAAAAGACTTAAAAATACTTAATGGACCCTAATGGACCCAACGAAACACTTTGAAACCCTTATCGGGCCTTAACGGGCCCAAGCCGGCCCAATAGAAATGCTTATTAGCTTAATTGGAATAAGCTGAAATGAAAACAGTTTGTTTGGGCTTAATACAAGTTAAAAATGATCTAGTAAAAGCCTAAAAACACTAAAAGGTGTATCGGGCCAAGCTATTGGGCTTACGGGCCCAATAGGCTCGAAATAAGCCATAATAAGCTCCCCGAGCTTATTTTAAGCTTATCAGACCCACCGTGAGCTTATAAAACTTTTGGACCTATTAAAACTATAACGGATCGTTAAAATGCTAAACGGACCTTAACGGGCCCAATAAGGCCCGTTAAGCCAAAAATAAGCTCGATAAGCTTATTTTTAAGCCGAAACAACTTTTATAACTTAATTGAGCTTAACAAAGAGAAATGACACTTGTTGAATTTTATTTGGAGCTAATATACTATTTTCGCAAATTGAGGGACTAAAAGTGTCCAAATCGAAACATAAGGGATTAACCTTGTCATTTTCGAATTTCAACAACCCCAGGGACTGTTCTTGCAACATTCTGAAACTTAGGGATCTAAGTGTAATTATAAGGACGAAACTACCTTTTTGTTAAACTTAAGAGACTGAATTATGTCATTTGCGAACTAAAAAGGGTTAAGATATAAAAGTGTATATTTATAATACCTAGGGACCAAAGGGGAATAAATAGGAAACATAAGGGTATGATGTGAGCAAAGTGAATGAATAAAAAACTTAACGAGTACGGTCGAACATTAAGGTATTCGGACATTAATCAGGTTTAATAACAAGTTAATAAATAAGTATATTTATTAATAAAGATTTCACGTTTCTCGAGAACCATCGGAATTTTAATACAATATCTTGTGCGTCACACACAGTGATAACGGCTATATATAAACTTAAAATGTGGATTAGTTTATACAATGAGTCGGTTAGGCTTAAATTGTTGTAAAAAAAGACCTTGACGTACTTATTAGGTACTTGACGGTGTGATCCACAGCTTACTTGGATATTTATTATCATTCAGAGAATACGGCTAAGGTGAGTTCATAGCACCCATTAAACCGCTTGCGGGTGCAGGTGCAGTTGGTTATGGGAGAGCACAGAACAGAGTGGGGAATGCTAATCCGGGTCAAGCTAGGCAGGTTAAGTGCTACAACTGCAACGGGGTAGGCCACATAGCAAGGAACTGCACTCAACCCAAGCATCCACAGAACTCCGAATACTTCAAAGACAAGATGTTGCTGATGCAAGCTTAAGAGAATGGGGTAGTCTTGGATGAAGAGCAGTTATTGTTCCTAGCTGGTGGACAGGACAATGCTATTGATGAAGATGTGGATGAGCAACCGGTTCAAGACATAGCTCTCAATGTGGATAATATGTTTCAAGCTGATGACTGTGATGCGTATGATTCTGATGTTTATGAGGCTCCTACGGCACAAACTATGTTCATGGCTAATCTATCATCCGCAGATCCAGTTTGTAATGAAGTCAGACCGTCTTATGATTCAGATGTCTTATCCGAGGTACATGACCATGATCACTATCAAGATGATGTTTGTGATCATCATGAAGAACACGAGATGCACGATGATGTACAACCAAACCACGTTGTTGACTCACATAATGATTATACGAGTGATAGTAATATGACTCCTTATGATTAGTATGTAAAGGACAACGTTGTGCATGTTGTACAAAATAATGCATCTATGGCTCCAAATGATGCATATGTGATGATAGATAATGATGTGCATGAATCTGATGTCCTATCTGTCTCTCATACACCCCGTAATACAATAGTTAATAATTTATTAAATGCTGAACTTGTAATATACAAGGAACAAGTTGAACTGTATGAAAGGCGTGTCAGGTTTAAATTAACAAAAAGAGAACAAAAGATTGATGAGCAACTAAGAATAGTTATATGTGACCATAATATTAAGGAAGAGAATTTGAAAAAGGAACTTCATTCTGTAAAATTGCAACTTGCCTCTACCATCCAACATAACAAGTTAATGGTAGATGAAGTTACATCTTTGAAAAAGGATTTTAATCAGAAAGAAAATAAATACCTTGAAGAATTTTTAGACTTAAAAGCTTTAAAAGATAAGGTCGAGGATAAACTATTCAAACAAGGCCAGTCTATTCAAACAGTTCACATGATGTGTAAACCTAGGTCTTATTATGATGAAGTGAATAAGGTAGCCATTGGCTACAAGAACCCCCTATGTCTACATCGTGCAAGGCAAGGTACACCGGCCCTGTATAGTGGTCATGTAAGTTGTCACACCTAACAACACCGGCCGTAGTACGTGACGGGGAAGAGACCCTAGAACTTACTGAAATTTCTAGGAAGAAAATGCATGAAAAAATGAAAGCTTATGAATGTGTGGATAATAAGGTCAATATCATACCGCCTAATTACTCGAAAGATAATTTTTTAGCGACCTTCACACCACAGAAACAACTAACCCCAGAACAAATATTTTGGTCTCAAGATATTGTTAAGATGAAAGCTGAAGCTCTCAAAGAGCAGAACACCAGACCTACTTCAGCTGGAAATCCTATCAAGGTGATTCTTCTTAAATTGAATCTACATGTCACAGGTCGATCCTCACAGATTTAAAGATTTACTCACCAAACAGGGCGAAAAAGACTAAGCCCATATTCGTCCCCTCGCTTTATTGCTAACTGTTTTAATGGATGTGAAGGTACATGATTCCAGCTAACTCACAAGATTCATAGCCACATGCTCATACCCGACCGACAAACATAAAGACATCATGAAAGCTCAAGTACATGTTTCAAGACTTCTGCTACTCTGATACCGAATGTATTTCTCGAAGTGACGAAGTGTTATAGTTAAAGAACCTCAAGAAAGATACAATATTAAAGCTTTTCACGATAACATATCAAGAAAGGTATGAGCATGTCGGTCCAGAAGTCACAAGTTAACAAGATGGTAAAGTTTACAAGATGGAGAATCGAGATTATGCTTGGTTGATGATCTCAAGGTGTTCAAGATCACATTTTCACATTCAAGTCAAGATAAAGGAACAATCTCAAGCCTAAAGTCAATGATCACTACATCAAATCACAAGTTAATGATTGAAGTTAAAGACTACGAGCTCAAGACTAAAGATAAGGCATAGTATGCTAGGTTTAAGTTTTTGTAAAATGGAGTGACCTCCCTTAGGGGGAGATTGTTAGGAACACGAAAGTGTCGGTACTTTCTATAGATAATTGTAGTTAGCTCGTTAAGTTAATTTTTGGAAACTTACTAGGCTAGTTAGCTAAAGCCCATGGACAAACCCATGAAGGCCCAAACCCATGTCTACATGTAAGTATTTATACACCTCTCCATGCCTTGGAGAGGTGGTTGGTTGTTCATTTTTCACACACTTATGTTCAAAACCCCTTAAATTTACCCTGGATGGTGAAACGGGGAAGAAAGGTGAATAGTAACACCTTTCACACCCTTTATGACAGTTAAAACTGTTATTAGTTTGGGGATTTTGCAATACTGGCCCTTGTGTTCTTTCTCCCCTTTTCAAGTTATAAATAACTTTCGAAAATAGCAAGTTTGGCCCTTGTGGTTGTCATAAAAGGAAATGGGCTAAGGATTTGGGCTTTGTTGACTTTTATTGACCATCTTTGACTGGATTTGACTGAAGCTTAACTTTTCTGGCTTCGGCTTTGAATCTTTGGCTTCTTTTTGAACTCTTCTGATTCTCGTGTCCGTGCTTGCCCGTTTTTTGACTGTTTTCTTGTGATTCTTGATATATCCGTACCTGCACACACAAAACACAAATACAAGCATATTTTTGCCATTTTTGGTCTGTTTTGGGTTTAATTGGGTTATTTGAGGCATAAAACGGATATGTGTATTCTACACTTATCAGTCATCGACGTAGCTTGTAAGGAGTATGCTCATGAAGTGCTCGGATTCTCAGATAGTTCTACGAGTGGCAATCCCACTCCGTCTTTAGAATCTATCCTTTCTACTTCTTCCCTCTCTCACACCTTTTGAGGAATGTGACTTCATTTTGGAAGAAATTGAAGCTTGTCTTACAAATGATTCAATTCCACCGAGAATTGATGATGACAACTTTGATCTGGAGGGAGACTTTCTTTTACTCAAAAAGTTATTAAACGATGATCCGTCATCTCCTCTCCCTCCGAAAGAACTTCATGTTGAGGAACTTAAAATCGTAAAATCTTCTATTGATGATCCTCCGGAGCTTGAGCTCAAGGATCTACCTTCTCATCTTGAGTATGCATTTTTGGAGGGTATCGATAAACTACCCGTCATAATTGCTAAAAACTTAAAGGAAGATGAGAAGGTCCAACTTCTAAAGGTTTTAAAGTCACGCAAGTGTGCAATCGCTTGGAAAATCTTCGATATAAAGGGTATTGACCCTCAATTTTGTACTCACAAAATATTAATAGAGGGTGACTCTAACCCAGCAATTCAACAACAAAGACGGGTTAACCCAAAAATTCATGAGGTTATCAAAAAGGAAGTTATCAAACTCCTTGATGCCGAATTGATTTATCCTATCTTTGATAGCCCGTGGGTTAGCCCCATCCATTGTGTGCCAAAGAAGGGCGGTATAACCGTAATTAAAATGATGATAATGAGTTAATACCTACTCGATTAGTTACAAGATGGCGTGTATGCATTGACTACCGAAAGTTAAATGATGCCACTCGTAAAGATCATTTCCCATTACCGTTTATGGACCAAATGCTTGAAAGACTTGCGGGAAACGAATACTATTGTTTTCTAGATGGTTTCTTGGGGTATTTTCAAATTCCAATAGACCCGAAAGACCAAGAAAATACCACCTTCACTTGCCCTTATGGGACGTTTGACTACCGGCGCATGCCTTTCTGCTTATATAATGCTTCGGGCACGTTCCAAAGGTGCATGATGGCCATTTTCCACGACATGATCGAGGAAACAATGGAGGTCTTTATGGATAATTTCTCGGTCTTCGGGGATTCTTTCTCCTCATGCCTCTCCCATTTAGACAAAATGCTCAAACGGTGCGAAGACACTAATTTAGTTCTAAATTAGGAGAAATGCCATTTTATGGTAAAAGAAGGCATTGTTCTAGGACATAAAATTTCAAAGTCCGGGATTGAGGTCGACAAAGCTAAAGTTGATGTTATAGCTAAACTCCCTCATCCGACTTCCGTTAAAGGCATTCGAAGTTTTTTAGGTCACGCCGGGTTCTATCGTCGATTTATTCAAGATTTTTCTAAAATCGCCCGGCCAATGACCCATCTTCTTGAAAAAGACACACCTTTCATCTTCTCTAAAGAATGTATTGAATCGTTTAATATACTTAAGAAGAAGTTAACCGAAGCTCCGATTTTAGTTGCCCCCGATTGGGACCTACCATTTGAAATTATGTGTGATGCTAGTGATTACGCGGTAGGTGCAGTCTTGGGGCAACGTAAGACCAAACATTTTCAGCCTATACACTATGCTAGTAAGACCATGACGGATGCTCAAGCACATTACACTACGACGGAGAAAGAATTATTAGCCGTGGTGTATGCTTTCGAGAAATTCCGGCCTTACTTAGTCTTGTCAAAGACCATAGTGTATACGGACCACTCGGCTCTCAAATATCTTCTTGCCAAGCAAGATGCTAAACCGAGATTGCTTCGGTGGATTCTCCTACTCTAAGAATTTGATGTCATTATTCGTGATAAAAAAGGAGCGGAGAATCTCGCGGCCGACCACTTATCAAGACTTGAAAATCCCCACCAAGATGTTCTTGAGAACAAGGAAATTACCAAAACATTTCCTCTCGAGACTCTTGGTATGGTTACCTTTCGTGGTGATGATAGTACCCTATGGCACCCCCCCATTTCTTTAGTGCCGATTTGTAAATTACCATGCGGGGAATTTTGTGATTAAAGGGATGTCGTCCCAACAAAAGAAAAAGTTTTTCAAGGATGTTAAGCATTATTTTTGGGACGACCCCTATTTGTTCAAAATTTGTGCGGATCAAGTGTTCCGGCGGGTGTTTAGGGCAACAGGAAAGCTGTTGATATCCTCTCTAGCTTGCCATAATTGGGTCCAGGGGGACATTATGGAGCCAACTACACCGCACAGAAAGTTTTTAAACTCAGGATTTCTTTTGGCCTTACCATTTACCGCGATGCACATGGACTTGGTTCACACGGTTGTGGACACTTGTCAGAACGTAGGGAAAAATCTCACAACGAGATGAAATGCCTCAAAACGCAATTCAAGTTTGTGAGATTTTTACGTTTGGGGCATCGACTTCATGGGCCCGTTCTCGTCTTCACGAGGGAACAAGTATATACTCGTGGCGCGATTATTAGTTCAAAATGGGCTGAAGCGGGCGAGTTGTTTGCAAATTTTTAAAATCTCTCTTTGCCTGATTTGTCATTAGTCCCCGGCAGCGGCGCCAAAAACTGATTGAGAGTTTTATATACCCAAAATATATATACTAATATAACTTTAAGAGTAATTAAGAAAATTACCAAGTTACCCTTGATAAAATTCACTCTCAAAAATATATAATATAATATATAATACGTATATTAAACCGGGTAAGTATGATCACCCGGGTCGTTTCCCCAACGACTAGTGAAATTGAAACCACGTTTTAGTTCGGATTCTGATTTGAATGAGCAAATGGATGATTTGATTATCTAAAGCAACAATTAAAATGGACAATTAAAAAAAAATTAAACAATTAATACGGGAAACAATTAAAACACGACAAATAAACAAGTAAACAAATTTTAATCCCTAAAAATGTAACTAAAATTCTAAACCTAAGATAGGATAAAAGAAAATTTTAGGCAAAAGAAAAACTATTTTTGGCTTTTTAAAATAAAAGATATGATTTTTCTAAAATTTAAACTACTTAAAAACTATAAAAATAATAAAACTATTAAAAATTAAATCCTAAAAATTTTATAAAAATTACACTAAATAAATAAAGTGTGCAGAAATTTTATAAAAATAAAAGCCCTAATTTTTGGTTTTTGCTTAAAGTCTAATTAAACTAATTAAAACCTAACCCTAACTATTAATTAAAACTTAATAAACTAATTAAAAACTAACTTAGGGACTAACTGTGTAAAAGACTTAAGGACTAACGGGCTAAAACATTTAACTGGCAAGGATTAACTGGAAAACAACTAAAACAGAAAAATTACAGGAATGGTCCCTGAGGACTTACCCCGACAACAAACTAAGTCCAATTATAAGCTCAAATTCTAAAAGTGCTTATCACTAAAAACTTAAAAGAGCAAAGTTGTAAAGGAAGCTAGGGAGAACAACTTTAACAAAAGCACTATGGTCTGAAACTCAAAGATAAGCTCTAAAAGAGCTTCTCAATAAGCTGTTACAGAAACTAGGGGTTTGGGCTATGTTTTACCAAAACAGCTATAATAAGCTCAAATTAAGCTTAATGTGAAAAAGGAAAAGAGTTCTAGGAAGCTTATGAGATGCTTTATCTATGAATGCAAAGAAATCTAAGCTAGATAGTTACTTTTAATCACTAAAATTAAGCGATGAAACTAAGCAAACTCAGAGAAAATAAGCAAGATGCACAAATTCCAAATGTGCTTAAAAGCTAAAAAAGCTAAACTAGACTCTCTAAAACTTTAAGGACCTATTAAAACTATCTTATAATTCTATCTAATTAAGCTATAAAATCAGACTCATAAGTTAAATTAACAAATTAAGAACCAGAAAAGAAATTCTAAGTATGTTTTTGGCTTTTTATACTTTTTGACAGAAAAGTAGCTATGTAAATAAGTAGAAAATATGAAATCTAAACATTTCTTATTAAGCTATACTTAATCTTAGCCCCTACATTGAATCTAGGATCCTAATCCTATTCTTACATTAACTAAAAAAAAAATTAAGGCCAAAGGTGGCGATTCAAGTAATATTTGTCGACAGCAGAGTACTAGCTTAAAAAGTCAGTAATGTAGTGGTTAAAACTAAAGTATCAGCAGTACTAACTTTTTGTTAGTACTGGTGCCCTTTGCACAAATGTAAACCAAGAGTGCAGGTTTCCTAAGGGAAATCCTGCACTAAGACACACTCAAATAGAGTGTATAAACACAATGCTAGCAAGATCTAGCCCTTGGAGGCTTAGATCAACAATTGCACAAGTGAAATTCAAAAGAAAGTTCCCCTGGTGCTAGAATCAACATAATAAACCATGACTTTTTCAATTTCACAATCTAACTTATAAAAACTCTTTGCCTAATGATTTTAAATGAAATCTAGCTTGACTTAAACAATTTCCACTTTGACTTTGGGAGGTCAAAATAGCTTAAACCAAACACCACTTTAAGACTAAGACATTTATGATTAAGCTACTACTTTGAAATCTAGTAAACAAGTGCTTAATACCAGACAATTAACAGATTAAAACTACTTTAATAAGCATGATTTAACAACTAAATAAGCAATAATCTAAGACTTAAGCTACTTTACTATATTTTTGGTTTTTTAGAGGTTTTTAAGACAATAATATGAAAATCTATGATTTAAACTAAGAAAATTGAAAACAGATAAACAACTAAGATGATTTAGCTAGATAAACCTCAAATAAGCACTAATAAGCAGATCTAATTATAGAAAGCAATGATATCATTATTTGAAGCTAGAATTAAAGGAAAATGAAAGAGAGACTTACAAACTCCTCTAGCTAAACAAGAGGACCAATAAAGGCAGCTACAAGCTCCCTAGCTTATTAGATAAGCTAGGGTAAAGTCCTTGGGATCTCTTCCAAGTTAAGATCCCCTTCCAAAAGCTCTAATCCAATAAAATCCATGATAGATTTAAACTGATTTTAGGTTTAGGTAAGATTAATACTGAATTCAATAAGCCTTATTTCAGCTTATAGACTGAAAGAGCTTTAAATAAGCTTATTAGCTTATTGAGACAACTTAGCTTATTAAGAGAGTTTATGAAAAAGGAACTTTGAGAGATTAAGAAAAACTGAATTTCATTAAAAGAAAACTTGCTTACAATACTTTTAAAGGAAAAGAATTACCGGATTTAAAACATCATTAAGCTAAGAATTTGAAATTTAAGCTACAACTAAATTAAAAGCTACTTGTAAAAAAAACTCTCCCTTGTGTGTGAGAGGTGAGGCCCTATTTATAGGCTGCCTTGGATCCTTCTAGCCTCTTGCCTTGCTTTCCAACCCTTTTAATCCTGGCCAATCATTTCTTCAATCATTTAAGCATCAATTGTGGCCGTTTGATCAAGCTGTGGACACCTGAAGATTGCCAGCGTGTCATTCCATTGATGTGACGTTTGTGCTTCTTTTGTGAGTGTTTTAGCACAAAAACCCACATTCCATTGTGCTTTTCTTGTTCTGACGTGTCCTTGGAGCTTGAGAGAGGGCTAATGACTCTCTTGATTTGACCTTAATGACCCTGCCATTGAACTTGAGCTACCTTGAATTGACTAATGCACCCTTTAATTTTGATTTGCCCTTTGTTTTACCATGGGAGGTGAAAGGGGGACGATGGGTGAATAGTAAAAGGGTTGGCGCCCAAATTGTGACAGTTAAAACTGTTATTACTTTGGCCTTTTGACACTTTCAGTCCCTTTCATTCCTTTCTTCTTTTCTAGTTATAAATAACTTTGGGAAAGTGCAAGTTTGGTCCTTGGAGTTGTTATAAAAGGACATGGGCTAGAGATTTGGGTTTTGTTGACTTTTATTGACCATCTTTGACTGACTTTGATTTTTCTTGGCTGATTTTGACTAACGCTTGGCTTTTCTGGCTTCGGCTTTGATCCTTTGGCTTCTTTTTGAACTCTTCTGATGCTTGGCTCGGGATTTTGGATGTTTCTTGTGATTTGTGACTTATCCATACCTGCACACACAAAACACAAATACAAGCATATTTTTGCCATTTTTGGTCTGTTTTGGGTTTATTTTGGTTATTTTATGTATAAACGGATATGTGTATTCTACACTTATCAAGGATGTAAGTAAAAATGGATTATTGACAAAAGTTTTATGGTGACTACTCTCAACATGGCATGGTCCTTCCTGAATTATACATAGGTGATCAGGCTATGTATAATTAAGGACTAACGATGCGATGCTCATTTTCGTCAAAATAGTGTTATGTATAAAGTAGTATCAAAATGGGTTATAGTGTGAGAAATAATTCACAAGATAAGAAAACAAGATAGTTTATAAAAGGACAAAAAATGATTTGGGAGATGTCCGTATGATAATTTATAAGACAATAGCTAAATAGCTCAAGATAGTAAAATAATTTATGCGATGGAAAAATAATTCCATACGGTAAAAATAAGATGTTAGTTTATTTTACGATGGTAAAATAATTTGTCAACGATAGTAAACTGGTTTATCATGTGATAGTAAAATGTTTTATAAAGTTATAATGCTTTAGAGAGTGGTTTGCATGAATAAGTGGAAAATTGAAATAAAAATGATAATTTTCATGACTCATTAATTTGATAGATAGTTTAAAATCATCCACACAATACAACAAACATGTAAAAGGAAGTATAACGCGAATTCCTTAAAGGAAATAGAGTTTATGATGGTTCCAGCTTAGGTTTCACTAGTTAAGACGGATCACAAGATAACGTAGGTGTTTCAACAGTATGAGGCGGGTGTTCAAACTTGAAGTTGAATGGTAAGGTAACTAATGGAATTGGCGGACTGTGATATGTTTCAATGTTATGTAGACGGTATTATGCAAAGTCGTGAAAGAGTTTTAAAGACTATCGTGTCATTCACAATGTCTTTGAGAAATGTTCTAGTATTTATATAAATAACTCTTATATAAATAAATGTAAAATATACGCAAGATAGGGTAAGCATATATATATATATATATATAAGTCACGTAGGCAAGTAATGTGAGCAAGTAAGCAAGTAGTGTGTATGCACATAAAAAAGTTTGATGTGATGCAATGTTTGTGAAAACGGTTATAGTCTAGGTAAAATATGAAACCTAGTTCTCTATAACCTTGGCTCTGAATACCAATCTGTAACACCCCCAAAATAGGTCGCAACGAAATAAGGATTCGGGAGCGTTACTTCATAATACCATTGCATAAGTCATAAGAGAACGACCTCTAAGTGAGTCGTTTAAAAAGAAATCTTGAATAGTTTGGACTCCAATGCACATTAAATAAGCCAAGCATCTAATTCACCTGAGAAAAACATGCTTAAAAGTGTCAACATAAAGTTGGTGAGTTCTTGAGGGTAAGTGAGGTAATTGTAAAACCCAAAACTATATATATATATATATATATATATATATATAGGTTTACTATGTTACAAGTCCCGCTCATACAAGACTTGCAACGCATAAACTTACATATATAGGTTTTCTTAAAATGTGTATAGACACAAACCATACAAAATCGGTTTGTTAAAATGTTGAAATCCGAGATTTGTAAAGTGTGCATGACCATTTCAATCCTTATAATAGTCACCAAAATTGTAAGTATAATGTTGGACCACAATGTTTTCAAAGAGTATGATAATTGTAACGAGCATAATATCCCATAATGTTTCAAGTGTGTATTGCCTAGATGCAACATAAAGTGTGATTATGAATATTCCCCTAAGTTCATGAAACTGCGACGTAGACGTATAAGTATGCCACTTTATTCAAGGCACGGTAAATGTTCATTTGTATTTCATGCTGGCCTTGAGGCTCCAAGCCAGTCGTGATCCGACATGGTATAACAATCGTTAGTTCGATCTCGAACTAGTGAGAGCTAATCACCCGAACGGGGTTGTCAATCCCCAATAGATCTATTTTATAGCACTCGCGCTTACCCTCTAAGTAATTAACAGTTCATGTAACCTAAGCTAATCCGCAATCATTTGAATCAAAGTAAAGTTGTTGCGTCCATAAGTAAAGTGAGTATGTAACGAGTTTATAACCAACCATTGTAATGGGTATATAAACAGTTTTGTAAGTGTGTACGTAACCAAGTTACGAAATCAAGTATGCAAAAGAGATTGTAAATGAATATGTAAACAAGTTGTAACGAGCATGTATTCTCCCCCCGAGATTGGTAAAATAAATGTAAAACAAGTGATAGAGGGGCTATAAACTCACCTCAAGTGAATGTGTTGATTATATAAATCAAGTAAGTGAAACGTCTCGCGAAATCCGAATGCAGCCTAATTAATTATAGGTAGTATAAGTATAATGTATTTAATATATAAATACAACATCACAAGTTATATAGCTACACCACCACCTACTAGTTTTTGTTTAATTTGAAGTGTTAGAACAATACCTAAATTGTACTTTGTTAAGTAAATCTTTATTTGTACATGTGAAATGAAATGTCATCTTTGTGCAACAATTGATTATTTCCTAATAATACTCGATTTAGTATTTTTGTTGATTATATAATGACATTATATAACTAATTCAATTGTTTTATAAAATAATATTTATAAAGTTAAAAACGTATATAAATATTATATAAATAATAAGACAATATTTCTTAAGGTTTTTATAGCCCAAAACCTTCGTAAAGTACTTTTTACATTTCTATCAGCAAGCTTAATTTTTATAAAAGTCATAGAAAATTATTTATAAAAATTAATTGGTTTTATACTTTCTATTTATTTGAAATCTTTAAAAACTCATGACTTACTCAGTTTAACTCCGTTTCGCGTGTCGTTTATATGTACATGATCGTGACGAGATAAATTATCAAAAATTTAAATTTATAACATTTATATAAACTGTTGTGAACTAGGAACAGTAGCTTAAAGTTTATAAACTACTTTTTTATAAAATTTATTTGTCGTTTCTTGCAACAAAGTGTAATCTCCTAGTTTTAATTTTGATGTGCCAGTTGAAGAAACTACTTCAAATACCTTAGTGTCTCAGTGTGATGGCTTTGGCTATGATTAGAGTGACCAAGCAGAAGAAGGTCCAACCAATTTTGCTCTCATGGCTTATTCTTCAACAAGTTCAACTTCTTCTACAAACTTTGAGGTATCTAATGACTCAAATTGTTGTTCATCTTGTTTAGAATGTGTAAAAGATCTAAAAGAACAAAATGACCAATTAGTTAAAGACTTAAGAATAGCTAGGATAAGTGTTGTCTCTTATAAAACTGGTTTAGAATCTGTAGAAGCTAGACTATTAGTCTTTAAGAAAAATGAGTCTGTGTATGAGGAAGACATAAAACTCTTAAAAAGTGAAATCTATTTAAGAGATTTAGATATTACAAAGCTTAAAAGGAAGTTAGAGTTGACTACAAAAGAAAAAGATAAGGTTTAACTTACAGTACAGAAATTTGAAAATTCATCAAAAAACCTAAGTAAACTTCTAGACAGTCAGATAATGGATAAGTGTAAAATAGGATTAGGGTATAATGTTGTCCCACCTCCCTATACTGGGAATTTTATGCCACCAAAACTTGATTTAGTTTATCCTAGTCTAGATGATTTTGTTGATGTGAATGAGTCTGTTAGTGAATCTATAGTTGAAAAGCCTACGGTTGAGACTAATGAACCTAAGACTGCTAGGAAAGAAAATGGAGCCCCAATTATTAAGGATTGGGTACCTGATAGTGATGCAAAAAATGTGCCTAAGGTTAAAATAGTTGAGATGTTTAATAAACCTAGTTTTGCTAAGATAAACTTTGTTAAGTCTACTGAGCAAGTAAAATCTCATAGGAAAACACTAGTTGATAAAAATAGGCAAAACACACCTAGTCCTAGAGGGAACAAGAGAAACTAGAACCAACAAATGTCTCAAAAATTAGGGAGTGATTTTGAGATATTCAACAAAGCTTGTCATGTGTGTGGTAGTTTTGATCATTTGAAGAATGATTGCAATAACTGGTATAATAATGGAAGATTTGCAAAACTAGTTTGGACCAATGTTCAAAGGGTGAGCAAATAGAATTTCTCTAAATTACCCCAGTCTAAAAAGGAACACGGTTCTAAGAATAGTCTTAACTAGATCTGGCCCAATTTTAGTTAATACTGTTAGACCATTTTATACTGTTTAACCAAGAACAGCAGTGAATAATGTAGGACCCATGAAAAATGTTATTAATAATGCATATTCAACTGCTAAAGGGCCTTTTAACAAAATAACAGCAACTAATAACAGTAATTTCACTAAAAAGGTTAATACTGTTAAGGGAACAAGGGTTAATACTACTAGGCCAAAAGCAGTTCTTAGTGTTGTTAAGGGAAACAAGGGAAATACTGTTAAGACCTCAGCATGTTGGGTTTGGAGACCAAAGCACAAAATTTAGACCATGTCTCCAAAAACAATGGTGCATCAATGTCCTTTAAAAGATTTGACTATATTGATGCACAAGGCAGATCCAAGTCAGTAATGGCTTGGGTCCCCAAAAGAAACTAATTTTCTTACCATTATGTGCAGGGCAATCCACAGCAAGATTTAAAGGAAAAAGGAGTGATTGACAGTGGATGCTCTAGGCACATGACAGGAAATAGATCCTATCTTACAGATTATAAAGAAATTGATGGAGGATTTGTTACCTTTAGAGGTAATTCTAAAGGAGGGAAAATTACTGAGAAAGGTAAAATAAGAACTAGTAAATTGCATTTTAAAGATGTGTATTTTATAAAGGAACTAAAGTTTAACCTCTCCAGTGTCTCACAAATGTGTGACAAGAAGAATAGTGTTCTTTTTACTGATACTGAATGTGTTGTTCTGTCTCCAGACTTTAACTAATGAAAGTCATGTTTTGCTTAAAGTTCCTAAAAAGGATAACATGTACAGTGTTGATTTAAAGAATGTTGTTCCTCAAAGAGGTCTCACTTGTCTCTTTGCAAAAGCCACACCAGATGAATCTAATCTTTGGCATAGGAGGCTTGGACATGTAAATTTCAAAACAATGAATAAACTAGTAAGGGGAAGCCTTGTAAGAGGTTTACCTTCAAAACTTTTTAAAATTAATTAAACATGCGTTGCTTGTCAGAAGGAAAAACAACACAGAGCTTCTTATAAGACCAAAACAGTCAGTTCAATCAGCCAACCATTACAAATGTTACACATGGATTTGTTTGGCCTAACATTTGTAAAGAGTTTAATGAAAAAGATGTATTGCCTAGTTGTCACAGATGATTTTAGTAGGTTTAGTTGGGTTTTCTTTTTAGCCACTAAGGATGAAACTAGTAAAATCCTTAAAACATTCATAACAGGCATAGAAAATCTAATAGACCTTTAGGGTGAAAGTGATTAGATGTGACAATGGAACTGAATTCAAAAATAGGGTCATGAATCAGTTCTGTGAAATGAAGGGTATTAAGAAGGAATTTAGTGTTGCTAGGACTCCATAACAAAATA
>BQNB010049105.1:4208-42209 GCA_026074375.1 Tanacetum coccineum | reverse complement strand
TTTTTAACAAAAGTTTTCGATTAACAAGATAATTAATTTATTAAATATTTTTATTTAATAAAGTATGATAATTAAATATAAATTTAATTATTTTGGGTCGGTACGCGTTGTGTTCAAAATTTTTGCGAGGGCATTTCAGTCACTTTCTGCTTGTTTTCGGGTCTCGGGCACAACTAAGAAGTTGTCCGGAATGTCGTTTTACATCAAATTGCTTTAGAGTCTGAATCGTGAAAACGTGATTGGTGGTTCGTTTTTGATACATCAGCTTATAAATAATATATATCTTTTTCGTTTTCGAATCAAATAAGTTAAAAATAACTTTGTACTAGAGGTGTGTAATAATAAATATGATTTATTATTGAAATATGTTCCGAAAATTTTACCAGTTACGCGGTAATCGTTTTATGTGACAATAAAAGACCAAAAGTCAAAAAGTCAATGTCAAACTCGAAAAGTCAAAGATTAAAATAGTCCTTTAAAATTTTCGAAAATTCCCGGATGTTACATTTCAGAAGGAGGTTACGGCGTAACTCCGGTGGTTACGTCGTAATCAAGTGGTATAAATTTTAAGTTTTAAGGTGTTATGGCGTAACCATGAAATGGTTTACATCGTAACTGCAGTGGTTATGGCATAAACTAAATTTGTTACGCCGTAACTGCTGCAGATTCAGCAAAGTTACCACATGATTATGAGTCGAGCCTGTCTCGATAATTACCTCCTAGCTTTTGGATTCTACAAAACAAAGTAAGAACCATATAAACCAACTAATGTAAAAATGAAATTTTATTAAATAAAGGTCAGGTTGTCTCCCGATAAGCACTTTTGTTTATTAACGAGTCTTTAAATTAGAGTCATGTTCATTCTACGTCATCCCATCATCAATACATCCCCGAATCTAATCTACAACTTACTGATCATATTTGTACTCATTTTTTTTAACTAAGGCAACCTCTGTAGAATCCTTTAATCTTTTTTCAGGCTTATGGATTCCTTTTTTCTTATCTTCGTCACTGTCTTCTAAAAGGGGTCCCATTGAGTTATGTTGTTTTACCGTTAGTTTCCTAAAGGATTTTTCGGCTCGTGGCATATGAAATATTATTTTATCATTACCAATTTTAAACTAAAGTGTTCCTTTACCCCGATCTTCAACTAAACCTATTTGTCCTTTGAAAGGCTGTCCAAACAGAACTTCGGTTAATCCCTTTTCCACAAATTCACTAATGTTTTCGAGAATAATGAAATCAAATAAGAATTGGTGGTTTCCTATGAACACATGTAAATTTTTAGCAAGTCCCACCATCTTAATTCATGAATACATTAGTTCATGATTTATGATGGTGTTATAGGCTTTTCTGGACATTATGTTGAAAGGGATTTATGGTTCGAAATAGGGGTTTGATGACATCAAATAACGTCACTTTATTATATCATTTATCCTATCTATTTTGCCCACTTTTATATAATTATTGCATTATTTGGTACTTAATTGCATTAAAGTTGATAAATGCAGTAATTTAGGAGTGTTTTGTGAATATAAGCTAAAAGGCGCATAAATTGGAGCTAAAACGAAGAAATTTGAAGATGTCTGAAAATTCACCAATACGCCATATCCAACTAAAGAGATATGGCGTATCAGCGGCAAGACTTCACAAGAAAACACGTTTGACCAATTCCTAATACGGCATATCCATGCTATCTACATACGCCGTATCTATGAAGATAACTATTCAAAGATACAGTAAATCAAGTAAATTGGGAATGATATCAAAGATTTATTACGAACGTAGCGTGCACTCTAAGGAATCCAGCCCAATACGCCGTATCGACCTATCCGGATACGACGTATCGAGTATTTTTTAGCAACTAAAAATAGAAGACTCAAAAACAAGTTTTCGGTGTGCAATATCATATTCTCTGTATAGTATACATCTGAAGTCAAATTTCTCAGCTAACGAGCATCCATTTTGATTCCTAGTCTGATTGTTTGTTCCTCGCGCTCACTCGCGCACGTCAGCGATTTATTAGTCTGACTTTCAGGCTCCGAGCCCTCTCCCACTTAAGGCTCCCCAGTTTCTTACACACAGGGAACTACTCTACCTTTTCGAATAACCAAAAAAAAATTGCTCAAAGAGTGAGCTTTTTGATACACCAAGCTCTAGAAATTGAATTCACGGAGTTCGATCAAATTTTCGTTATCAGCCTCGCGCGCACAACTCAGAGGTCAGACGACGAGAACACAATGACAGAAATAATGGAGCAATATATGAGCAAAATGAGGAGGATTTAGGGGTCGGGCGTTACTAGGCATTAGATCTACCAAGGTCACCCCCTTTGCATTAAAGGACAATTTCTCAAAGACTTCGTGACAGACTTCAGTGCTCGAACACGAAGATGCAAATGAGCTCATCGAAAAGGTTTTAGATATTGTTGATTATTTTACATCCCAAAAGTAACTCAAGATCAAATCATGCTTAGAGCCTTTCCCGTATCCCTCACTGGAGCTGCGAGTAGATGGCTAAGAAACCAGCCATCGGGATCAATTACAACCTGGGAAGTTCTCAAAAACTAAGTTTCTGAACAAATACTATCCACCTACCCGTACGCAGAAAATGGAGGAAATTAACAACTTCTAGCAGGAACCCGATGAAAGCCTTTTTCGTGCATGGGAAAGATTTAAGGAATTGATGATGAAGTGTCCTCGACATTATTTAACCGATATGCATGAAGTCATCTTGTTTTACAACGGGCTCGATGTTCCACTGAAAAATCCTGGACTCAAAAGGTACCATACCTTCTAAAACTTCTACTGATGCTAAAGTAGCCATTCAGGATATGGTTGAATACTCTCAGAAATGGCACAATGGAACATCTTCAAGGATTAGAAGTACTGAAACTTTTGACGGGCTTGCTGCTATCCAAGCCAACTCAATATTTCAGACGAGAAATAAATAGTAAATGAGAAGGGTGATAGTGCTATGTAGTGTAAAACTATGAAAGGGGACCACACTAATTCCAAAAAGATTGTCCACAAAAAGAAGAAGGGAAAAATTTAGAAGAAGCTTACTATACACAGTTCGGTTGGCACCATATCAACTGGAGACATTATCGTCAGCAGCGGGGCCGGATTCTACCAACAAACAATGGAATCTTCGTGTCTGATCGGAGACAAGTCCTGGAAGAAATCCACTGTTTATTATTTATGGTCAGATTAGTCTAAAGGCATGAGAAACTTGAACATAATCAAGGAGGAAACCCGAGCTTCCATGATGCAGCAATAAGTAACAGGAGCTTCTATTTACGACCTTGGAAATACAAATCGAACAGATGAGCAAAGTCTTGCAAGAAAGAGGGTCCGGAAGCCTGCCCAACACTACGGAGATAAACCCTCAAGACCAAGTTAAATCAATCTTAACTGCTAGAGCTGATTTTTCTGTGATAGCGTATTGGGGCATGATCCATCCGCCCGTTATAGGGACACAAACACAAGAAGCTATATTTTCTGAAACAGTCCCTTTCCCAAAACGACTACAAAACTTTAGCTGTGATAATTAGAAAGAGGTACAAGATGTGAATATTTTGGATGCTTATGATCACACCTTGCCTCAGAAAGAAAAAGACACAGGGAGCTTTACTTTACCTTGTTTTATTCATAATATCTGTTTTAATAAAGCTCTTGTTGACCTTGGAGCAAGTAAGAGCGTTATGCCATTTTCTACTTACACCAACTTTGGTCTAGGAATTTTATCTCACACTAGGTTGACCATCGAACTAGCTGATCGAACCATTAAACAAGCAAGGGGTATTGCTGAAAATGTGCTAGTAAGGATAGGTAAATTTATTTTCCTTATAGACTTTATCATCTTGGATATACCCGAGGATGACGATGTCCCTTTAATCCTCAGACGACCATTTTTGTTAACTGCCCATTCCAAGATTGACATCTTTAAAAGGAAGATCACTTTAAGGGTCAGGGAAGAAAAACTTGTTTTCAAAAGTATTAAGCCCGCCACTAGCATTATAAAAAGGGTCTTTGTAATAAAATGTGTTGATTCAAAAATGGAGCTTATAGTAGAAAGTGATGAACCATTAACAACTTTCAAAACTACAACTTTTTCTAAAAAGCTAAGAATAAGCTGGAAATGAGCTTTTAAAAACGACAGTTGGCTTAAATGAGCTTAAAGGCTTAAAATGCTAAGTCTTTTGGACTTTTTGGAAGCTTAAGCTAAAAACTTGGACAATTAAGCTAAGAGAATTGACTAACTAACCTAAATAAGCTCTAGGGACTAAAATGTACAAACTAAATAAGCTGGAAAAGGGCTTATATTGACAGAAACTAAACTAGGCTTAAAATGCAAAAAGCTACTAACTATTAACTCAAAATAAGCAATGAAAGAGGCAAATAAGCACTCACAGCTTATCACTCCATCCTAAAAAGCAACTAGGAGCACAAATAAGCTCATTAAATAAGCTGAATAAGCCAAGAAAGTAAATAAGCAATTCCCTACACTAAAGCTAAGCAAAGACAGTTAAGGGGCAACTTTGAGCTTAAAAATAAGCTATCAAAAGAGGTTCTTAAGGTCTGAATTTGAGGGGGCTTGGACTAAGAGCTTATTGGCTTTTTAGAAAAGCCAATAACTCATGCTCAGGTGAACTAATAAGCTAGATGGGCGGGCTTAAAGTTCACCCCCTAGAACCAGGGAAAAACAAGCTAAAGACAAGGGCTTAAATTGACAGCTTCTTTTAAGCTGTCAAATAAGCTCAAATTAAGAGACTAAGTTAAAACAGATAAAAAAAAGACTAAGAAATGGACTTGTGCACAAATTTTAAGCTTCCAAAAACCATTTAAAACTGCTGAATTTTGAGAATGAAAATGGGCTTTTTGCTTTTTTTTAACTGAAACTTAAAACTTTGGTGGTTTTGACTCAAAAAGTCAAATGACCAAAGGGTTTTTAACAGCTTGTTTTAAACACACAAAAGACACTCTTTTTGAACTAAAACTCAAGATCCCAAGTGCTTATCTAAATAAGCACTTGTAGCTTCTTTTAAAAACCAACATTTTGAAAAACACTTGTGAAAACTGAAAAAACGATTTTAAGACTAAAACTTTTAAAAACAGACTTAGATGAGCTTAAATACTTAAGCTAAAACTATCTTGTGACCACAACCCATACAAAACCATTTTTGACCCGTTTTTATTGTTAACCCAAACACCCCTTTGAATTTTAAAAGCTGATTTTAAAACACACAAGAGCTACTTTAAACTTAAAATTTTCAAAGATTACTACTAATTAAGCACTATTAAGCAACAAAATGTGAAAGCTAAACAAATAAGCACTTGTTAGAGGACAATAAGCTAATACAGAATAAGCTTAAATTAGGCAGTTTTTAGCAACTTGTATGAAAATGAAGTAAAATCAACTACAAGGCAAACCTAAGCTTAAATAAACATCAATAAGCACAAATAGAACAGTAATAAGCTAAAAATAAGCTAATAAGCAATTGCTACAGTAACTTTTTAAGCAAAATTTAAAAGTAATTGTACCTTTAACCCTTGCTCAAAACAGGGTTTTTGAAACCTAATGAGCTCTAAAACCTACCCACAGCTTATAAATAAGATTAAACTAAGCAATAACCAATGAGCCATCCATATTGCTCATTCATCCATTCTTGAGCCAACAGTAACCTTGCTTTTCTTTTGAATTTTTATTTAAAGTTTAAAGACAAGTTATAAAATGGCTTATACTTAAGAGCTTAAAGATTTTTGAAGAGATAATTTAGAACACAAATAAAAAACTTACTGAATTTGCATTAAAACAAAGGTGAAGTACAAGTACAATGAAGAACTTAAACTAAAAAATGTTACACACTAAACTTTTAAAAAATACTAAAAACTACTTAAAAACAACTCTCTTGCCTCAATGGGCTTACATTGCTTAAATAGTAAAAACGACTAGGGTTCCTCCTTCTTGTCTTCACTTGGGTGTGTTACTTTGAAGACACAAAACAGCCTTCTTGTGCTTGTTGTGAGAGTGTAGAAAACACAAACAATTCCTAGTCCTTGGATTGCCTTTGTGCTTGTTCGGATCATCATCTCCACCCTTCATCATGCTCGAAAGTTGTGAAATTGCCAAGTTGGCAATTTGTCTTGGTAGAAGTGGTAGTGGAGGGGGAGGGTGATGTTTACCCATGGTGGAATTGGGGTTATGGGATAAAAACGGGGTGGAGAAACCCGTGACTTGTTTGGGGGGAAAATTGGGCGGGAAAAGCTGTTTTGAGTTGAACAGGGAAGGGTTTGGGAGTTTAACACAATTCGTCCCTCAAGGTGTATATAGAGTTTGCAGTACACGTCCTTGTGTTATCAAAGGTTTCGGGACTTGGCAAATTAACCCCCTGAGAGTTATTCAAGCGATTGCATCACAAGTCCTTGTGGGATGTGGTTTTGGGGACTTGGCAGTTTTGCCCCTTGTGGTATTTCTTTGGCAAATTGGCAGAATGGGCCCTTCTCTTTCTTTTCTTCTTTCTCCTCTTTAAATAAGTTTAGGAAGTACCTAAACTTGTTTTTCTTGACTTTTTGGCCTCGGGTTTGTCGGGGTTGACTTTTTTACACTTGGGCTTGGACTTTGACTTTGTCTTTTTCCTGCTTTTCCATTCCGTGTCCGGTTTTGTCGTTTTGGCTTCGTTTTTCATCCTTTTCTTAGATATCCGTTCCTGCACAATACAATTAGCAAAACAAGCATATATTTGGCATTTTAAGTCCGTTTTTGGTTATTTTAGCTCGTTTTTAAAGGTAAAAGGTATGTGTAATTAACACATTCACATGTAGCATGTTGGGGATGGTGTGGGGTGGTGTGATATTATGATGATGATGTTGTTAAGGGAAGCGGCGGCGGTGGTGTGGTGGTGTGAGGTGACGGCGCAGAGGTGCGTGTGGTGGGGATCAAATAGATCTGGTGATGAGGAGTCTTTTGGAACTTGGCCGGAAAAGTCCGCCGGAAAAGTGGCGGCGGTGGTGGCGAGTGGAGGCGGTGGTGGCTGGCCGGAATTGTGAGAGGGGAGAAGAAGGTGCATGTGTGTGTGTTTTATATGAAAATGAAATGAAAATATATTTAAACTTTTTTTTTTATAATAAAAGTCTATAAAATAGAATTCAAAAGTCACCAATTTTCTAGGGTAAGTTGTGCAAATTTTTAACGTAGTTTTGTTAACTATCGGTTCGGGACTTGTTTGAACTAGTTAACGGTCGATTCGAGTCACGAAACTTGCGCCATTGTTTTCCTAATCATTTTTTCAACGAAAATGTGTATTTACACGACTAGTTTTCATAAATGTTTTACAAAATTTATTTAAAACGTTTGTTATTCATTTATATATTTTTCCGATAAACTTTATCGTTAAATGTTATTTTAACTTTTAATAATTGCGTTTTTAACAATAGTTTTTCGATTAACTAAGATAAATTAATTTATTAAATATTTTTATTTAATAAAGTATGATAATTAAATATAAATTTAATTATTTTGGGTCGGTACGCGTTGTGTTCAAAATTTTTGCGAGGGCATTTCAGTCACTTTCTGCTTGTTTTCGGGTCTCGGGCACAACTAAGAAGTTGTCCGGAATGTCGTTTTACATCAAATTGCTTTAGAGTCTGAATCGTGAAAACGTGATTGGTGGTTCGTTTTTGATACATCAGCTTATAAATAATATATATCTTTTTCGTTTTCGAATCAAATAAGTTAAAAATAACTTTGTACTAGAGGTGTGTAATAATAAATATGATTTATTATTGAAATATGTTCCGAAAATTTTACCAGTTACGCGGTAATCGTTTTATGTGACAATAAAAGACCAAAAGTCAAAAAGTCAATGTCAAACTCGAAAAGTCAAAGATTAAAATAGTTCTTTAAAATTTTCAAAAATTCCCGGATGTTACATTTCAGAAGGAGGTTACGGCGTAACTCCGGTGTTGGTTACGTCGTAATCAACGTGGTATAAATTTTAAGTTTAAGGTGTTATGGTCGTAAACCATTGAAATGGTTTACATCGTAACTGCTAGTGGTTATGGCAATAAAACTAAATTTGTTCGCCGGTAACTCCGGCAGATTCTGCTAAAGTTACCACATGATTATAGGTCGAGCCTGTCTCGATAATTACCTCCTAGCTTTTGGATTCTACAAAACAAAGTAGAAACCATATAAACCCAACTAATGTTAAAATGAATTTTTATTAAATTAAAGTCAGGTTGTCACCCGATAAGCACTTTGTTTATTAACGCGTCTTTAAATTAGAGTCTGTTCATTCTACGTCATCCCATCCATCAATTCATCCCGAATCTAATCTACAAACTTACTGATCTATTTGTTTCATTTTTTTTAACTAAGGGCAACCTCTGTGAATACTTAATCTTTGTTCAGCTTTGGATTACTTTTTTCTTATCTTCGTTCAATTGTCTTCATAATGGGGTACCTTTTGAGTTATGTTCTTTTTACCGTTAGTTTCCTAAGGATTTTTCGGCTCGTGCGCATATGAATATTTATTTTTCATCATTACCTATTTTAAACTAAAGTGTTCACTTTACCCCGTTCTTCAACCTAAACTATTTGGTCCTTTGATGGCTTGTCCAACAGAACTTCGGGTAATCCCTCTTTCCACAAATTCACTAAGCGTTTTCGAGAAAATAAATCAATAAGCAATTGGTGGTTTCCTATGAACACATGTAAATTTTTAGCAAGTCCCACCATGTTAATTCATGAATACATTAGTTCATGATTTATGATGGTGTTATAGGCTTTTCTGGACATTATGTTGAAAGGGATTTATGGTTCAAAATAGGGGTTTGATGGCATCAAATAACGTCACTTTATTATATCATTTATCCCATCTATTTTGCCCACTTTTATATAATTATTGCATTATTTGGTACTTAATGCATTAATGTTGATAATGCAGTAATTTAGGATCTAGTTGTTTTGTGGATTTATAAGCTAAAAGGCGCATAATAATTGGTGTATGCTTAAAAACGTAGGAAATTTGAAGATTTCTAAAAATTCACCAATACGCCGTATCCAACTAAAGAGATATGGCGTATCAGCGGCAAGACTTCACACGAAAACACGTTTGACCAATTCCTAATACGGCATATCCATGCTATCTACATACGCCGTATCTATGAAGATAACTATTCAAAGATACAGTAAATCAAGTAAATTGGGAATGATATCAAAGATTTATTACGAACGTAGCGTGCACTCTAAGGAATCCAGTCAAATACGCCGTATCTACCTACCTGGATGAGGCGTATCAAGTATTTTTCAGCAACTATAAATAGAAGATTCAAAAACGCGTTTTCAGTGTGCAATATCATATTCTCTACACCATACTCATCAGAGACGAATTTTAGAAGAGAAGATCAACATTAAAGGTCAAGCATTGATCATGAATCCATAGAAGACATCGTGTAATTTTTACTCTATTAATCGTTTGATTTTAATTGTTTGATTACGCTTGTATAATTACAATGGTTGTGGGCTAATACCCTTGGGTATTAGCGATCTTATCGAAAGTTCAATGTTTGGTTTGTTTTAAAATCGATTTCTTAATTTATCGTTGATTGTTTAATTATGTTTATCACCTCATACTTGTTTATGTGTTGGAATATGCGACCTATCATTCAACTGGGTCTAGTGTTACGGACCAAGTAATCTAGATACCAAGATAGCTCTCCATACCGTGTCTTATATTAATGGACCAATAGGAATACAAATAACGTTCTGTCTTTGTCTTAGTTGGTTTTTGAGCTTAGTTGGACGGTAGTAGGTGACACCGGATATGTTGCAGCAATCATGGGGGGGGGGTTTAATTATACTGATAAAATTGGAATCGTGGACTACCAGTATATAATAAACACCTTAAAACAATCAAGTGGGTAAAGTTCCCGTTGGGCTAGAGTTTTTAACTAGATCACCACTACTTCTAATTTTAAGTAGAAGTATATTTAACTAAAGGATGCTTTATGCGGATACATTAATTGTAACAGGATTAATCGTGTCTAGGTCTTAGGATGATGTCCCGCCTATGTCTTAAGAATGATATGCCGCTTCGAGATAAGTAAATCGTTGCACTAAAACAAACAAACCAGCATTGAACCGGATTTAATATGGCTAATATACAGTTTTTTATCATTTGGCTTGTACCGCTTTTCTATCTTCTAATCTTCATCTTTTATGTTTATTGTGTATTAAATTGGTATTTGTCATCACCAAACCTGTGCCAGTCTCTCAGGCTGAACCCCTCATTTTATTAGACAACGTACATAGCATAGGTTTAACTAGTAAATAGACTAATTAAAATACTGATAGAATATAGGATTAAATTTCCACTCTTAGTGTTCGACACCCTACTTACCGCGAACTCCATCTTGACCGGGTACACTGCTCGTTAAAGTGTTGTTTTAGGTTTGTTGGCTAAATATAAATGTAAAACTTGATAATCAAATAATTGACCCTATATGACAGCACATCAGGTTTTTGGCGCCGTTGCCGGGGAGTGAAATAATTAAACCTTATTCATATCAGTATTTCTAACCTTTAATTTAATTTAGTGTAATCTAATTATTTAAATTCTGTTTGTATTTATTCGCATTGTGTGTTTAAATTGTTTGTTTAAATTCCTGCATTTAATTGTTTTAAATAGTATACTGTTCTGACAGATCACCTGATACGCCGTATCCACCAGTTGGATACGACGTATCAAACCTTCTTATGAGGACAACGTATTGAGTTTCACAGTCTAAACAGCGTATCTATTTTCCAAACAATACGGCGTATTTCGTAAACTCTATACGGTGTACTGTCATTCAACAGACCTATACGGTGTATTTAAACCAATTGAATACGGCGTATCTGTCACCTGATACAGTAACAGTAACAATCTTTGCTTTCCTGTCTTATGTGTTCCTCCCCCTAAGGGCACATAGTGCTGATTATTTGTACTTATATTAACAGGAAACCATTGACAAGAATGGCTAGAACCAACGACTACTCACCGCACCCGAAAGAATTCAGTCTTTAATTGACAACGAGTAAGGAAGAATGGTCAAAAAAAGGTATCCTTGATATACAAGGGAACATTCTTAGTAAAGATTACATAAAGTTGCTTTTAATGGGAATGATGGGGAATAAAATTACGAGCACATATAAATTCTCGAAATATCTGGTAGGGTTCCGATCAAAATCAATGGGTTGACTCAAGACAGATTCAGGCTTAGCATTTTCCCTGTTTCACTCGCAGAAGCTGCGTATGAATGGTTCATAAAAAAGTGTATAGGCTCAATCACTACTTGGGATAACATGCTTGAAAAGTTCATCTTAAAATTTAACTATCTTTCTGATCATAATAAAGAAGAAACCAAGGAGGATGACAACCCCAACGAAACGAATAATATTCCTGAAATCCTTAGGATAGAAGGAAACCTATTTGACTTTGAAACACCCTTGTGCGAGACATACTACGAATGAAGCTGCCTCCTAAAAATTGACACCAGTCTATTCACTTATGATATCCAAAATTTCAAAACTTATGATAAATATGAACAAGAGTTGAATAATGACAAAGCAAAGAGTACTGATGAACCGTGGTCAGAAAAGGGGGCACCATACCAACTATGTGATCACATATGTGAACCATACCGCTTTATGAATGGAAAAACTAAGTGGCCCACGTACACTTCTGATATTGATGGATTCTGTAATGGTGGGTAACTGCCGGGAATGGTTTGAGTCAGAAGCATGACCTTTTTCCAGGATCACAGGTGGTACGATGAACTTGCTGATGGGAAACTGAAGGATGAAACCTTAACAATTAAGACTAAAATAGAAGGATCATGGGGAGACGCGACTCCTGGGGTGTTAAAGTTCTGCGAATGGTTGAAGAGCTGCTTTGAAAACTTCCACGAGATAGAATATAAAGTAGTGGTAAAACTACAAGAGTGCTGGTGGAAAGTGAATGCTCACGAGATCGCTCTATTTACTCATATGGAAAATTTTGGACGGGGATCATATGCGGATATTAAAACCGAATGGACCAACAATCCTTATCTTGACATCAACCATACAATTGGAAGGGATTATGAAGCAACCAACACCGGTTGTACTCAAGAAAATTAAGAACATAAGGGTGACCCAATTCCCGAACCATCAAACTGCAAGGTTAGGAGATTCGAGATGATGAAGTACTCATTCTATGATGACAAGGAGTACATTACCATAAAAGAGTTCGAATACCTCAACCATTCAAAGGATAGCCTCGATGCTTATCAAGAACTTTTATGACTCATTGACGATGGATGGGTCGTGACAAAACCTGACGATGAATGAAGAAGAGGAAAAAGGTCGAACTTAAAGACCAGCTGAAACAAAAGTGCTTTCCGGGAGACAACTCGGTCATTTTAATTGTTTGTCGCATTTAATTGTTTGAATTTTAATTTTCTGCACGAGTCTGTCTTCCCAGGCATTACATACGGCATATCGAACCCCATTGGATACGGCGTATGCATGTCTAGACGTTATCAGTTTTAAAACTTAATTATTTAATTTCCAGTAATTTAATTGTTTCTACAGGAACAATACGGCGTATCCTAAGGTTTGGGATACGGCGTATTGATCCCTGTACAGTTGTGTGTTTAATTGTTTTCTTGTACCATTGTAGCGAGATAGAATTTGCACTTGTCTTTTAACCTTTTACAGGACCTTGCTGAAACTATGATATGGTATATGCTGAAAAAGACTTGTGTTAAACTTATCCGGGATTTGTAGCCCTAGTCCAACTTACTTTTTGCTCAAGACTCATCACTGGAAGGGAAATTTTTAAAGAGCAAACCATTAGGGAGTTTCCGTTCTAATTTATTTTCCTTATTATTTAATTTTTTTATCTTTACAACGAGGGACGGTTGTATAATTTACAGTAGGGGTGATGTGTGTGGAGAATTAGAACGTACTTGTCTTCTTTTTTTATAAAATAACATGCAAAGTGCTTAACAAATGGTCCAAATTTTAAAAAATTTCAGCATGACTTTTGTAAAAATCACTAGTTACATTACCTAGCTCACTATAACCCTTGATACATATTGTGAGAATTAATCCTATTCCGTTTCCAACTGTCTACTAAATTCCACAAATTTATGAGTGTGTCGGTGATGTAGTGGACTTTAGAACTTGGCCTGGTATATCACTCGAGATCGCCATGATTAGTACTATGGATTTAGATGGAAGAACATGTTCAACTGATAAATTTCTAAGATTAAACCAAATAGCCTACATGTCGTAAAAATAACTAACTTCACTTGTTAGTTAACTCCCGTGTAACCCTTGATTACTCTTATTTTTAGAGTAAAATCCCCTAGAACAACCTGTTGAGCCATTCCTTTCTTTTTGTACACCATATTATATGTTTCGTTACACCTTTGCACCTTATCCTACCATGTAGATTAAGCCTATTCTCTCTATGTTGCTAGTTGCTTTTGTGTAAAGTCTTGTATTTCCTGTGTCAAAGTGAAATTTTTCAATCTCTGTAATGGTCGGGAAATTGCACAATGCAATGGGAAAATATGTAGCTCGTAAGTTTCGCTACTTTTCGCAATTATGAATTATGTCCGATGAAGAAGTAATACAAGGAAAAGATTATTCAGATAAATTATAAAAGTGAAGACGGTGGAATCAAACCGAGGTTTATTATGTATTATGAAAAAAATGGAAAAAGAGAAAAACTAAAAAAAAGAGAGAAGGAAGAAAAATAGTCGTTTCAAAAAGAAGTTTATACCGCAGGAATCACTTAGAATGATCGATTATTCGTTGATACGTTACAAAAATCAACGATGTTAAGTTTTGTAAAAAGTGGCCGATATCACCACTTGTGTAAAAGTATGTAAAGAGCAGGATGTAAGGGAAGTTGACCGTTATGGGAACGTCAACTTTGGTTGTCTTGTCATTTCTATGATTGAGGCGTATGTCTATATATTCGAGTCTTTGTCATGGAACGATCGGGGGAAAGTTACTAGCAACCGCACCTTATTTGTTGGCTTAATCTATTTGTTTTGTGAATTTTATTTAACAACCATTTTACTTCCCTTTCTTGATAACTAACCTTAAGATCCACTCGAATGAGGATGTGTACGAGCATGGGTATCTATTCTGTCGATACGGCCATGTATTCATGTCTCAGCTGCCTTGTTTGACGACGACCTCTGGTGAAAGTCAGAAGCTCCATACCTTATATCATTCTTCTAAAAGAATGATTAAACATGAGCCTACTAATAAATACCCAATTTAGCTTTTGACTTGTTCTTCCTTAGCTTTAGCAGTGGAGATGTGTATCCTTGCCAAGCTTATGATACGAAACTAATAACGACCGAGCAATTGAGTGTACTACTTTAATGTTGCACCCTAGATTAGTTGAGTGATCTGAGTGTTTTCATTTCCATATTTCGTGAGGAGCTTGGTTATGTACAGGTGATTAGGACAAAACGATGCTTAAACGGAAAATCCTTAACTTCGGTTCGGGACACATTTTCATAAACTAAACTTCTTTCTAAAGTCTACTTGAGGACAAGTAGGATTCAAGTGGGGGGGATATTTGATGACATCAAATAACGTCACTTTATTATATCATTTATCCCATCTATTTTGCCCACTTTTATATAATTATTGCATTATTAGGTACTTAATTACTTTAAAGTTGATAAATGCAGTAATTCAGGAGTTTTTTGTGAAGATAAGCTAAAAGACGCATAAATTGGAGCTAAAACACAGTCATTTGAAGATTTCTGAAAATTCACCAATAGGCCATATCCAACTAAAGAGATACGGCGTATCAACGCCAAGACTTCACAAGAAAACGCGTTTGACCAATTCCCAATATGGCGTATCCATGCTATCTACATACGCCGTATCCATAAAGATAACTATTCGAAGATACAGCAAATCAAGTAAATTGGGAATTATATCAAAGAATTATTATGAACCTAGCGCGCACTCCAAGGAATCCAGCCCAATATGCCGTATCGACCTATCTGGATACGGTAAATCGAGTATTTTTCAGCAACTATAAATAGAAGACTCAAAAACGAGTTTTCAGTATGCAATATCATATTCTTTATACCATACTCATCAGAGACGAATTTTAGAAGAGAAGATCAGCATTAAAGGTCAACCATTGATCACGAATCCATAGAAGACATCGTGTAATTTTTACTCTCTTAATCGTTCGATTTCAATTGTTTGATTACGCTTGTATAATTACAATGGTTGTGGGCTAATACCCTTGGGTATTAGCCATCTTAATGAAAGTTTAATGTTTGGGTTGTTTTAAAATCAATTTCTTAATTTATCGTTGATTGTTTAATTATGTTTATCACCTCATACTTGTTTATGTGTTTGAATATGCAACCTATCATTCAACTGGGTCTAGTGTTATTGACCAAGTAATCTAGATACCGAGATAGCTCTCCATATCGTGTCTTATATTACTGGACCAATAGGATCACAAATAACGTTCTGTCTTTGTCTTTTGATTATGAGCTTAGTTGGACCGGTAGGTGACCCGTTTATGTTTCAGCAATCTGCTCTTAATTAACTGATAAAGATTAGAATAGTGGACTACCAGTATATAAAACACCTTTAAACAATAAGTGGATAAAGTCCCGTTAGGATAGAGTTTTAACAGGATCACCACTGCTTTAATTCTCTAAGATAGATTATAATTAAACTAAAGAATGCTTTATGCGGATGCATTAATTGTGACAGGATTAATTGTGTCTAGGTCTTAGGATGATGTCCCGCCTAAGTCTTAAGAATGATATGCTGCTTCGAGATAAGTAAATCATTGCACTAAAACAAACAAACTAGCATTGAACCGGATTTAATATGGCTAATACAGTTTTCTATCATTTGGCTTGTACAGTTTTTCTATCTTCTAATCTTCATCTTTTGTGTTTATTAGGTATTGAATTAGTATTTGTCATCACCAAACATGTGCCAGTCTTAGAGGCTGAACCCCCCATTTCATTATGCAACGTACATAGCATAGGTTTAACCAGTAAATAGACTAATTAAAATACTGATAGAATATAGGATTAAATTTCCACTCTTAGTGTTTGACACCCTACTTATCGCGAACTCCATCTTGACCGGGTACACTGCTCGTTAAAGTGTTGTTTTAGGTTCGTCGGCTAAATATAAATGTAAAACTTGATAATCAAATGATTGACCCTACACGACAGCACATCAGGGTTAAAATTAACAAACCCTATTTCGCAAGAGAGTTGTAAATTATCAGGGCTATGTATATGGATTCTACCACCGCTTTTTAAAAATTTGGTTTTAGCTTTTTCATTGGACAGAATCCCTAGATCTAGGTCATCCCACATGTCGTCTATATCAACCAATTCTTCCAATCCTATGCTCATTCTTTTATCAGGATCATAGTGCGTCATACTGAAATCTTCCTTGACTTCCGCTAATTCAGATGCTAAGAGCGAAATTATATCTTGGCTTTCGTATTCGGTGATAAGTAATTTCAAAGTCCCCTACCTTTTCGTCATTTATGACTAAATCATCTAATTCTTGCGTTTTATCTAATTCGTTTATAACGCAAATAGGTGAAATAAAGGCGGGAGATTTTTTCTTATTGATATTAAAAACTACTTGATCATTTCCAACTCCTAGAGAGATCTTTTTACCGTAAACATCGATCTTTGCATGAGCAGTTGCCAACATGGGCCTGCATAGGATAATCGGGACATTTTCATCTTCCATGATGTCGAGAACGACGAAATCAACGGGAAATACGAAATTACTAATTTTCACTAGTACATTTTCTATTATCCTTTTTGGAGATTGCATGGATCTATCAGCCATTTTGATAGTCATTTTAATTGGTTTCAAGCTTCCAAGTCCTAATCTTTTGAATAAGGAATAGGGCATAACGCTGACACTTGCCCCTAGATCAGCTAAAGCATTACTCATGGAGTGGTTTCTGATAATACAAGGACGGATGAAACTTCCAGGATCGGTTTCTTTTGGAGGAAGTTTATTTTGAAGGGTAGCGGAGTAGTGTGCGGGTAATTCCTTGATTTCATGAGAAACTACTTTTTGTAATTGTTGTTTTGGTTTATCATGAGTTGTAGTTGGTTCCTTATTTTCCTTAAGGATGTGCCTTTTTACCTTTTCACCAAATGTCTCAGTTTTAGGCATTAGAGTGTGCTTAGGGTTGTGTGTGAAGATCAACTAAGTGAGGTGATTTACTTTTTGCTCTAACCTTTTTATAAAGGAATCATGATTCTTTAAACTTAGATCAGTACTTATCATGAATTTCTTCATCCACTCATTTTGGATTGCTTGTCTTTCGACAGATTCCTTCAAACATTGCTCGAATTTGTCATTGAGGTTGATTGAACGATTGCTAGGTTCAGTGTAGGTCTTATCGTAGTCGATTTTGCTAGATCTTATGCTTTTAACCTAAGCATAGTAACTTTTTCTGTCATCATCCGTATTCAATTTGCGAAAATCTACTTTTAGCTCTTCTATTTCGTAATTTAATAGTTTTAGCTTTTTGGTAATAATACGTAATGGGTCAAGAGTAATCATGTGATTTTCTTTGCAATGCCATTTATGCGAATGTTCAAACAATTTTTGGATTAATATCAATGCATCTGAAGCCGTCAACCCCCGTTTGAGTCAACAGCTCGTTGAGTTTGGCTATTAATCCATTGTAGAAGGTGTTTACCTTTTGGTGATCATTGAGATTGTGAAAGGGACACTTGAAAAGTAGGTCGTTATATCTTTCCCACATATCGAAAAGGGATTCTCCATCTTCTTGCTTTAAATTTCGGATTTCACTCAACTGTTTGAATATCATCGCAGGAGCGCAGAATCTCCGGATGAAGTTTTGCTTGAGATCACTCCATCTTTTCGTACATTCGGTCGATGTTCTTTTGAACCATCTATTAGCGATTCCTTCCAGAGTTATATGGAATACTTGTACAAGGGCAGACTCCTTTGCGTTGAATATGCTAGAGATTTCAAGCACATTACTGATGTGTTCGACAGCACTATCGGTTGGACCACCCGAGAAGGAAATCTTACATAATCCCTTAGACGTTGTCCCTTAATTTCTAATGTTGAGTTATCGGGACAGGTGAATCTTCTTTTTGTGATGTTCGAGTCAAGAGCAAGGTATTGTTCTAATGTGAGGGTTTCAATATCTATATTTTCTGTATCTGACTCAGATGACTCAGATTCATAGAAAGAATAGATGTTGTGAATGGGTGCGGGCGAAACCCCTCTTCTTGCTCAAAATTGTCTTTACGGATTAGCAAACGGAGTAACCGTCCTTGCTTTGCTGCTTCTTTTTTTCATTGAGGAATTTAAAACTAAAAGCATTGGCTCCCAGGCAGCGGCGCTAAAAACTTGATGCGTATTTTATTTTAAAATATATTTTTACCAGGTTTTAAATTTATAAAACTGATCTACCTAACAATGCACTAACGGGCAAAGAACCCGATCATGGGTAGTATAGAATGGTAAATCTGATGTCGTCCCACGAGCTAAGTTGTAATTAGTTTTAATTTGAAATGTCACGTTTAGAAAATGGTTTTTGATTTGAATTGAAAGGAACTTAAAATAACAATTAAATACTGATAATCTAATAATGGGGCAAACAAGGTCCAAACCACCCATACTACCAAAACCCAGGGTTACACGATAGTCAATGAATATCTAACGAAACCATAATCTAACAGGAAACAAACATCATAACAATAGTAATTACATAACTAGACCAGCACTTTAAGTGCTTAGCCGCTCATGGTAACGGAAACACAGCAAGAAATAGAAGTAATCATAGATTAAAAGCTTATAATTCTTACAGTATTCGTATTTGAACGATTAAATACAAAAAGTAAGTAAAGTGTGATCTCCCTTGAACTCCAGGTGGAATTCTCTAAAGGTTGGAAGCCTTTGTCGCCTCTCCAATTAGCTGTGGAAGAAGTGATGCCAGAATAGCTTGAATGAGGCCTCTATTTATAGGTATTGAACCTGTTACGGGGTAACTGATAAAGGTGTTACGTCGTAACCTTCTTACACGGCGTTCCATATTTAAGCAGTTGTTACGGCGTAACCAGATATGGTGTTATGTCGTAACCTTCAAATAATGTCCATAAGTACGTGATCTTCATTTCATATTTGTGGATCTTCTTGGTTATGGCGTAACCATAAGAGGTTACGCCGTAACTCTATCTTAGGCAAGATTGCCTAACAAATACATGGTTACGGTGTAACTAGATATGGTGTTACGCCGTAAAGTTGTCCTTGATCTTTGTACTTGCTTAATATATGTTACGGTGTAACCGTTTTTGGAGTTACGTCGTAACATTCTTCAAATATTTACACCTTGAGTCCTTTTTCCCTTGTTTCTTGTCACTTTCCTGCATTTCACCTGAAAACTACAAAATGATAGAAAATATCTTGTTTTTGAGTATTAGTGAAACATTTACAGGTAATATAGGGGGTATTTTGCCATCAAAAAGTATTAAATATTTGATGTTATCATAAAATTAAAAGATCTTGATCTTTGGCATGTTATTACCAACGGTGATTTTCAACCCATTAAAAATAATCCGGAAACCAAACTAGATGAGGTTGTCCCTTTTGAAAAACAAAGTGATGAACTTAAGAAAATACTTGCGAAAAATAATGAAAGAATTTTCATGTGTAATACGGCAAAAGAAAATTGGAAAAATTTATTAATCACCCATCAAGGTAATAACCAAGTCAAAGATAACAAAATTGACCTTTTGGATATGAACAATTCGTCATTTCTAAAGACGAATCTATATATAGTGCTTTTGCTAGATTTAATACTATTATTACTAGTCTAAAATCTCTTGATGAAGGTTATTGTAGCAAGAACTATGTTAGGAAGTTTCTCAGGGCTTTACATCCTAAATGGAGAGCAAAGGTCACGGCGATTGAAGAATCAAAAGAATTCACATCACTATCTCTTGATGAACTCATCAGGAACCTAAAAGATCATGAGATGATCATCAAGATAGATTCTAAAATAGTCAAAGCTAAGGGAGAAAGAAAATCTATTGTTTTAAAGGCTAAGAAGGAATCTAGTGATGAAGAATGTTCGACTTTCGGCCGTGAAGATGAAGAGCACGCCATGGAGGTTAGAGACTTCAAGAAGTTCTTCAAGAGAAGAGGTAGGTTTATGAGACAACCTAGGAATGACAAAAAGACACTTCAAAGAAGCCGAGATGATAAGAACGGCAAAAGTGATAGGAAGTGTTTTAGATGCGCAGATCCAAATTATCTTATTAAAGAATGTCCAAAACACTAAAAGACAAGAACTAGAGAGCTTTTGTCGGAGGTTCTTGGAGTGATAGAGATAAGGAAGATGATGAAAAGGATAAAGATAAAACATGTCTCGTTGCTCAAGCATCTAGTGAGATATATTCTGAATCCTCTTACTGTAGTAATGAAAATTCATCAATAGATGATTCTTATTTTAGATAGCGAATATGATAAACTATGCAAGATGAGTCTAAAAACAATTACTAAGAACAAACGATTAAAAGCCGTTAAAAGTAGTTTAGGAAATGAAATTAGTGAGTTAAAAGAAAAATTATCTAAACTCGAGAAAAACAAGGGAGTTGATCTCGAATGTACAAAGTGTAAATTACTTAAAATCAACAATGAAAAACTCAAAGAGGAAGCTCTCAAGCTAACTCAATTTGAAAGGAGTATACATTCTTTAAATGAAATGTTGAGTAATCAAAAACCCTCCGGAGATAAATCAGGTCTATGGTTTAACTCATTTGAAGCATCATCTAGCGGGACTAAGGAAATAAAATTTATAAAACCTCAAAATACAACGTCCTCTGGTGGCGGCCCCCAAAACAATATGGGCGGCCCCCATAAAGCATAGACGGCCCCCAAAGAAATTAAGGGACCGCCTGTCTCTTCACCAGATGTCAAAAAATCTATTTCTTTTCAAAAATCCATTTTAGGTCTTAGACAAAAAATATAATGGTAAACAAAAGTATTAAATTCCGTTGATTGTGATGCTGAAGTTAACCAATTTTCATAAACCATCTGTTTAAAACCCCGCAGTTGGATTTTTTAAATGCCAAATCTTAGGTCTAAAATACCCACACGCAGAAGAGTTAATAATTCATATCCTCGTTCTAAGACACCACAACCAAAAAGAAATGTTGGTCGACAAAATTGACCTCATGGATTTCCTGTAACTTGGAATAATACCTCCACAACCTCCAAGTTACATTGAATATGGGTGTTATTTTTCATGATTTCACACTCCAAGAAAACATGCAACATATGCAAGGGTTATGTTTATTGACTAAGAATTTTGGACCATGGAGCTTATGTGGACCAAATGTTTGAGTTGTTGTCTTATATGAATAGATATATCTTGGAGTTGACTTGGAACCTGATGAGTGGATAAAAGATAGCGGACGCTCTAAACACATGACGGGCAACGGAAAGCTCTTTTCAACCTACAAGGCATATAATAAAGGTAATGTCATCTTTGGTAGTAACATCATTGGAAAAGGTGCGATCTCTCACGGCTCGCTCAAAATTGATAATGTAGAGCATGTAGATAATTTAGGATTTAACTTGCTAAGTGTAGGTCAAATATGTGATAGTAAGTGTCAAGTTATATTTTCTGAGAATGATAATGAAATTGTTTAAGGGAGGTAACGTCATAGGTAGATGTATTAGGAAGAAAGGCTTATACATGATGAAATTAGGAAATAAGCCTGAAAACAAAATTTTTCTTGCAACGATTGATGAAAACTCCACTTTATGGCATAGGAGGTTAGGTCATGCTAATATGCGTCTCATTCAATCATTAGCATCTAAGGAATTAGTTAGGAACTTACCTAAGATTAAGTTTGATTAACGTTTTTGTGATGCTTGAAAAATTGGAAAACAAGCTCACGCTAGCCACAAAGCTAAGAATGTAGTCTCAACAACTAGATACTTAGAACTTCTCCATATGGATCTCTTCGGTCCATCTGCCGTACGGAGTTACGGAGTAAACCTTTACACCTTAGTAATAGTAGACGACTATTTTAGGTACACTTGGACAAGATTCCTTAAAACCAAAATCGAAGCCTTCAAATAAATCGAAATATTTAGTAGGAAAATACAAAACCAATTAGGGTGTTCAATAGTGTCAATTAGGACTGACAATGGTAGGGAATTTGATAATGAAGTGCAATTTGGAGAGTTTTGTAATGCCAACGGTATTACACATAACTTATCGGCTCCACGCACTCCACAATCAAATGGCATGGTAGAAAGGAAAAATAAGACACTATAAGAAATGAGTAGAACAATGTTGAATGAATAATCGTTACCACAAAAGTTTTAGTGTAACGTCGTAGATACTTCAACCTATATCCTCAACTGAATCCTAATTAGAGACATATTAGGAAAAATGCCTTATGAACTCTTGAGAGGTAGGAAACCTACTCTTGATTATTTAGAGTGTTTGGAATCAAGTGCTTCATTTTAAACACCAAAGAATACCTTACTAAATTTGACCCAAAGTCATATGAAGGTATCTTTTCATCATCCTAAACAAACACACCATGAAAATCAAAGAATCACTCAACGTGACATTCGATAAAACTCCTCCACGCTATAAGACATCACCCTTGGTGGATAATGACATAGATGAAGAAGAAGCAATTATGGTTACTGAACAAAAAAACATAGAAAATGACATTGAGGATAGAACTTTAGCAATTGACGAAGTAGTCAATATTAAGGAATCTAGGAACCATCCATTAGAAAATGTCATAGGAAACCTTAACCAAAGAACGCTTAGATCTCAATCCCAAAACCAAAGAAACTTCTTTTGTTTTATATCTACTATTAGATATTAGAAAAAGACTCGGTCACCCCGTGTATTTTTCCGTTTATTGTTGCTCGTAATTAAGTAGTTAATGTATAACATTCAGTAATGGGCAGGGTATTAAACCCAACGTGTAAGCCCACTACCAAGGCATTAAGGCTGGTTTGTTTAACACTATATAAGACTCTTCCATGCCATGGAAGAGGTGGGTTAGTCATTTACATAATACAAGTTCATTTTATCTCTCTAGAAAGTTCTCTCTCACTTTCTCACTTTAGAACTTGGCTAATCCACTAGTCATCTAATTGTGTTATGATTTTCAATATCATACAATTGGTATCAGAGCACATGGGATGATTAGCTAGATTGTTTGTGCATATTCTTGGTTAGTTTAGATCAAAAGTTTGGTTTTTGAAGGTTTATAGTCTTGTTCTTGGTTTTCTTTGATCTTGACATTTATGATGTTAAAGTTTATGTTTTTATAGTTGCTATAGCCTTCTAGTACCAAGTTGTGCAAAAGAAACCAGGCAAAAACGTTCAAAAGGGTGATTTTTAGGTATTTTTAGGTGAAAAACCAAATTTTTCTATCTAGCGAGTGAAGTTACTGTTTGAAGTTCTTTGCAGCGAGTTAGGGTACTGTACTGACGAGTTGTCAGAATAGTACACTGTGTGTTAGAAATTACTGTGTCAGTGACTTGTCTTCTTGTGCAGGTAGCGAGTTAGGCAGTGAGTTAACTTCTCTTGCAGGTAGCGAGTTGGATCTAGCGAGTTACAGGTTAACTGAAGACTATTTTCTTGCGACTTTTGAACAACAACTCTGTCCATTTAATTTCTTGCTAGCGAGTTGTCAAGTCTCTTCTAGTGAGTTACGACTA
The DNA here is from genome assembly GCA_026074375.1 of Tanacetum coccineum. Lineage (NCBI taxonomy): Eukaryota > Viridiplantae > Streptophyta > Magnoliopsida > Asterales > Asteraceae > Tanacetum > Tanacetum coccineum. The sequence goes on along the minus strand of BQNB010049105.1, from coordinate 18,398 downwards.
GCGAGTTAGGCAGCGAGTTAACTTCTCTTGCAGGTAGCGAGTTGGATCTAGCGAGTTACAGGTTAATTGAAGACTATTTTCTAGCGACTTGTGAACAGGAACTCTGTCCATTTAATTTCTTGCTAGTGAGTTGTCAAGTCTCTTCCAGCGAGTTACGAATAGCGAGTTACAGGGCAGCGAGTTGTGGACTTTGGGACTTTTCGACCAATTTTTTTAAATTGACTAATTTTAACTTGTAATCCTAACAAACTTAAACAACAATTCACCATTTCATACAATCAATCACTACTTTTAACATACAATCACTAATCATTGCTCGATCAACTTAATCATTTCTCAATCAATTACGATGGCTAATCTTTCGGAAGACATCCAATGTGCCGGTTCTGATACCCGACCACCTATGCTTGATAGGACTGACTTTACATCATGGCAACAACGTATTCGACTGTATTGTCGGGGAAAAGAGAATGGGGTGAACATCCTGAAGTCAATTGATGAAGGACCATTTTAGATGGGGACTACTAGAGACACACTTGCTGAAGGAACAGAAGGTGCCCAACAACTTGGTCCCGAACGAGCTCGAGTCTATTCAGATCTTTCACCTGAAGATAAGGATAGGTATAACGCTGACATTCGGGCAACAAATATCCTACTTCAAGGATTACCAAAGGACATCTACACTCTTATCAATCATTACACAGATGCAAAGGACATATGGGATAATGTGAAGATGCTCCTGGAAGGTTTGGAATTAACTAAAGAAGACCGGGAATCACAACTGTATGATGACTTTGAACACTTCCGTCAGAACAAAGGAGAAACTATTCATGACTACTATGTCTGGTTTGCCAAACTCATCAATGACATGCGGAACATCAAGATGACCATGTCCAAAATACAGCTGAACTCAAAGTTTGTTAACAATATGTTGCCTGAATGGGGTCGATTTGTAACAGCAATGAAACTGAACAGAAGATTGAGGGACTCCAACTATGATCAGTTGTATGTTTATCTAAAGCAGCACGAGGCACATGCCAATGAGAACAAAATGATGTTGGACCGACTCACTCAACACACTGTTGATCCTCTCGCCTTGATGTCTAATGTTGCACCTCAGCAGTACTACTCATAATCATCTATAACTCTACCTCCCACATATGTTCCACCACACTTTCCAGACAATACTCAACTTGATTCGGGCCTCTCTCTCCAACAGAAAACTTAACCAACAAACTTGCCCTACTCACCTAATCATACAAAATATACCTACCTCAAACAAACAATCAACTCATAACTTTATCAAATACAAGGAACCAAGCCACAGTTCAATACGACAAGGTTGTGGTTCAGAATGTTCAGGGTCGACAGAATAGAGGTCAGGGGAACAATGCACGGGGTGCAGGTGCAGCTGGATATGAGGGAGCTCAGAATAGAGTTGGGAATGCAAATCCTGGTCAAGCAAGACAGATTAAGTGCTGTAACTGCAACGGTATAGGCCATATAGCAAGGAACCGCACTCACCCCAAGCGGCCACAGAACTCCGAATACTTCAAAGACAAGATGTTGCTGATGCAAGCTCAGGAGAATAGGGTAGCACTGGATGAAGAGCAGTTGCTGTTTCTTCAGGTGGACAAGATAATGCTGTTGATAAGGATGTGGATGAGCAACCAGTGCACGATTTAGCACTCAATGTGGATAATATGTTTTAAGCTGATGATTGTGATGCTTTTGACTCTAATGTGGATGAGGCTCCTACTGCACAGACTATGTTCATGGCAAATCTATCATCCGCAGATCATGTTTATGATGAAGCCAGTCCGTCTTATGATTTGGACATTCTATTTGAGGTACACGATCATGATCATTATCAGGATGTTGTTTGTGAACATCATGAAGTACACGAGATGCATGATGATGTACAATGTAACTACGTTGTTGACTCACATACTAATTATACGAGTGATAGTAATATAATTCCGTATGATCAGTATGTAAAGGACAACGCAGTGCTAGTTGTACAAAGTAATATATCTTCTGTACCAAATGATGCATACATGATGATGTTAAATGATATATGTGAACTGTCTGCCAAATGTGTTTCTGTAACCACACAAAACAATGTAATTGATAATTCATTGACTGTTGAACTTGCAACATATAAGGAACAAGTTGAAATGTATGAAAGACAGGCCAAGTTTGAATTAACAGAAAGAGAACAAAAGATTGATGAACAATTAAGAATAGTTATTACTGAACGTAATATTAAGGAAGAAATTTTGAAAAAGGAACTTCATTTTTTAAAAATGCAACTTACCTCTACCGTTAACCATAACAAGTCAATGGTAGAAGAAGTTACGTCTTTGAAAAAGCATTTTAAACAGATATAAAATAAATACCTTAAAGAATTTTTGGACATGAAAGCTTTAAAAGAAAAGGTCGAGGATAAATTATACAAACAAGACCAGTCTCTTCAAACAGTTCACATGTTGTATGAACCAAAGCCCTATTATGATGAATAGAATAAGGTAGCTATTGGATACAAGAACCCCTTATGCCTAACCCGTGCTCAGCAAGTTCAGCCTGCTCTATAAAATAGTCATGAAATTATCAAAACTAATCATGTCTCGGCCGTAGTGCACAACTTAGAGGATACCATAGAGATAGCTGAAATCATTAGGAAGAAAATAAATGACAAAATAAAAGACCCAGAGTGTGTGAAAAAGAAAGTTAAGATTGCACCACATGATTACTCGAAAGAGAAATATTTAGCGACTTTCACACCACAGAAACAATTGACCCCTGAGCACAAGTCGGCATCAACATGGACATATGTTCACACTCGAAGTAAATCACGTAAGGTATGTACAAACAAACATTAAACTTGTAGGATGATAGAAGAAATATGTTTTTGTTTTAAACATTATATTTTTACAAATGTAATAAAACCTGTTTTACAAAAATAAAATTATACAAAACATTTCTATGAACAAGGAAATGTTTTATTATTTAAAATATACTTAAAATCTGGTTTCCCTCCCCCACAAAGGACAAAAATGTTCCAGATAAATATTTCACCACAAAAAGACAAAAACAAGAGCGTCTGTCAGGGTGGCCCCCTTAAATATATGGTGGTCCCCTTAAATACCCGGCGGCCCCCTAATATATCTAAGACCGCCGTTTCCTGACAGACAGATTTCTAGCTCCTATAAATAGTGGCTCATTGCCAGCTATTGCCAGAACCTTTTGCACAAATTTCTTTAAGTTCTTTCTCTCTTTAGATCTTACTAAATATCTCTAAACTCTTTGATCATTTAACCTTTTTAATCTTGTTTAAATGTGATACAATCTTCTATCCTTTCTTTTTCCCCCAAGTGCAAGAGAAGAACTTTCATCATCGACAAGATACGAAATTATGTAGTCTAGTTAGTCCATTTGTAACACTTGTTACATATAGATCGAGTCTATGTCTTTCAATCTTTAGTAGTGTGTAGATCAGAATGGTGTATATATTCGGAAGGGTTGATTGGGTGTTGGTTAGTATTTATAGTCCCAAAAGCTCATATGGTGAAGGGAAGATTGGTTTTTCCAAAGCTAAGATTAGGACTCAAACATTTATAAGCTTAGTGTCAAAAAAAAATGTAAGCGACTCGGTTTTATGTTTTAGGCCATAAAAACACAAGGTTTTGATATGTTGGTTTAGGGCCATAAAACGGTATTAGGTTTAACCCAGAGAATAACTCTACATCAACTTCGTGTCGAAAAAATAAGTGTAAACAACGAGTAATAAGGTTTTACCCTCCAACCAAAAGACTTTTTTTATTTAGTGAAGTAACTCTCGATTTGGATACTTAGGGGGTAGAGTAGGGCAAAGAGGAGCTTCATGACCGAACTACTATAAATCACCGTGTCCGGTTTGCATTTTTTTTACCTTTCGCTTTACTTATTTCTTTACGTTTATCACTTATCTTTTACACTTGCATTGTGATCATGATTGCGTGGATTTTCATGTACATTATGTTAGTTATGGTTGTGTACATCTTTGTAGTAAATATTGTGAGTATTGTTGTATTGTTAGAATATGTATTAGTAATTGTAGATCTATAATCAACACTTCTCATATTGCGTCAAACTTGATTGGTGATTTGATACAAAAGATTTAAAGATTTTAATTGAAAACGTATTCACCACCTTTATGGTTTCCACAATTGGTATCAGGAGCTACGTCGCTCTAGTTTTCAAAATAAATGGTTTTTAAAATAGTATATGATACATGTATTAAATTACCCATGAAGCGGGATTAAATATGAAAAGTGTTTTGTTGCTTGATTTGTACTAGTTTTGATGTTAAATATACATCGTATAATATCTTGAATGAAAATATTCTCAAAAATCTTGGAAGTGTCAATATATGTCTTTCTAAGTCCTAAGAGTATAAATGATGTCTAAAACATAAAATTTATGTGCGGGGACAACTTTTTAAAGTCCTACGTTCTACAGTTAAGTCACCAAATGATTTTATACAAAAAACGTGTTTTGGGTCACTGGTGGCGGTTCCCTAAATGTTAGGGCGACCCCAAATATATCTGGGGGCTGTCACCTTTCTGGGGGCCGTTTGTCTGTTTCGTCAGAATTTGGAAAACTTTAAAAATTCATATAAAATCAACCGTAAGTCCGTAGAAATTGTGCCACCCGGCAAGAGCCCAATGAGCAAAACGATGTCGTTTTACTTCATTTATAGTATATATAGTAATAAGCCAGCACAACAAAACCACTAAACCCATCGCTCTTGATACCACTTGTTAAGATATCATTACATCACCTCAAAACACAAAATAAGAGAAAAATCTTAGAGAGAGAAAGAGCTAGAGAGAGAAATAAAAAAGAAAGAAAATTGATAACTTCAATATTCGGAAAATGAGAAGCAACACCCCCTCCACACTTGGAGAGGGCTTTATATAGTACAAGAGACTTGGACTCTTTATGGGACGTTTGGGCCTTTAATGGACTGATCTAATGGGCTTTAGTCCGACACCTAAACCCAATTAACTTAAATGAATTTCCTGTAAACTACGTTTTACTTATACAAGGTTCGGGAATATTAATGACCATCACTTTAATAAAACTAAGTCTAACATATCGGTTCGGTGAAAAGTTAGTCCCAACGACTGACAAAGAGTACTTAAAGTTAAAGGTCCGTTGCAAAATTAGTCTTGCGCGCTCCGCAACGTCGCGCGGGATACGAACCTCGTTCAGATTATAACATTGACCAGCCTGACAATGTGAACACACCGTTTCAATATATTTATTTTGACTTGTATTAAAATAATTAACCGTTTTTATATTTTTGAGTAAACTGCAAAATACATCCCTGTGGTTTCAACTTTCTCACATAATACATCCCTGTCAGAAACTATTGGCAGTATACATCCTTCGTTAGGCAAACGTTTGCCACAATACATCCTTGAGGACGAACGATGCAAATATTTTTTCGTTACACAATACATCCCTCGTGAGAAGATAACGGAAAAAATATTTGCATCGTTCGTCCTCAGGGATGTATTGTGGCAAACGTTTGCCTAACGAAGGATGTATACTGCCAATAGTTTGTGACATGGATGTATTATGTGAGAAAGTTGAAACCACAGGGATGTATTTTGCAGTTTACTCTATATTTTTAGTCAATCAAAAGTGACTGAGATGATATTTGACTGCTTATAAAAATAGTTAGCCAGAATTTCTTAAACTTTATGCAATTCTAAATTAGACTTATAATTCGAGATTAAGTGTGTATATGAAAACTCTTAAAAAATATTACTACTACATCTTTTATTGTATGCCCTTGTACAGTTGTACATGTTCTTAAAGAAAGAGATCAATCCAAAAGTTAATCTAATTAGATAGTATTTGGTACGTTGTAATTAAAGCATGAATGGAAAAGACTATTATGACGGAACATAAAAAATCTCATTTGTTAAATTTATAGAATGTAACGATCCATTACAGGGAATGACCTATTACACTAACGTAGCGTTTGATATGTATGAATGGAAAATTACTACAATAAAATGAAAATATTTTCGTAGTGTTTGGTATGTTGTAACAAAAGTGAATGGAAAAGATTATTATGATGGAATAAAAAAATGTTGTTTGTTTACATTTATATTGTGTAATGATTCATTACAAGGAATGACCCATTACACCAAAATCATTACCTACTATTTTTTTCATTACATCTTGTAATTGAATCAAAATTACATAAAACTCCATAATTAACTAACCCCAAAAATAAACTTCGGATCATCAATGAGTATTTTAGTCTTTTTATTATCGATTCCATTACGTCTTATTATACAAACCAAACATGATTAATAACGGTAATAAATCATTACATTACATTATCTATTCCATTACGTTGATCATTCCATTCATTTAACATTTTATTTCATCCTACCAAGTTTTTTTGAGTTTTGTAATGGAATGATCTATTCATTAGCTCATTCCATTACGTCTCTAACCGTCAATTTCATTACATAGTCACCTCCTAGTATTTGTTCTTTCCATTACGACATGGAGTCACATGTTTTCATATTTCATTTATTTCATTTATTTCTAACGTCCGTTGCATTATACCAAACAACATACGTATTATATTTCATTCAAACATGTCAACCAAATAGGTCAATGGAATAGTAATGACTCATTCAATTATTATGCTCATTCCATTATATCGTCAATTACATTCCTTTATCAGTTCATTACGTCTTACCAAACAGACCCCAAATTCTACCATTTTGATTCCTTAGTGGTCCCCTATTTTATTTTATTTTAGAGTTAATTGCATAAATTGTCCCTATAGTTTGTCGGATTTTAACGAGATATCAGTCCGTCCGAAACTATTTAAACGGATACACTTCCCTGATGTGGTTTTTGACACCTTCATCGGGTTTGGTCCCTTGACGGATATTTCCGTTAGTTTGACTGTTAACTAAAGATGGTTAAAGTTGGATACAAGGGTAATTACGTCATTTCACATATGCATCACAAAACAAATATCTCTACCACACAATTCACACACAGATCTAGTTTTCTTACGTTCTTTATCTCTCTTTCTATACATCATTCTTTTTTTTGGAACGGCAATTTGTGGCTACATGGCCCCTAGCCCAGAAGGCGTAGCGAGCCCACACAACCATGTTGGGTCCAGCCCAAAAGGCAATGGCACCATTCCTTTTACACACGCGGGAGGAAACCCCTATCGCCCTAGACAAGACTCGAATATGAGACCTTTCCTAGGAGGGTAAAACCTCATACATTGGACCCAAATAGCTACCTACGTTGGTTCCTATACCTCATTCTTATCTCCCACCCTAACTCATACTTAAACAATTCTAACACCACCATGTAGCCGGCCACCTGGCCTATCAACACACTCACCCTGATCCTCTCCAACCCCCAATCCTGCCATCACCTCTAAAGCTCCACCCACCCAGCAAACACCTTAGTTCCTCGCCACTCGTCGTCACCACCTCAAAAAGACTTGAGATGAAGTACTTTATTGTTGTTTGTGGGATTTTGTCAAAGTTTTTTGTGTAAGGTTGGAGATGGGGAAGGTGAAGATTGTGTTCTTGTTGTCGGCTTGCCACATGCTACAATAACCACCTACGCCGCCCACCACATTACAAATTAAGGAACGACAACCACACTACCTATCTTTCACATGTCCGAGAATGTGGTTGGTGAGCTTAGATGGATAGATTTGTAAGTCATGTGTATGGTGAGTGTGTGATAGTAGTTTGAAGATATGTTTTTTCTGGTGTTTGAGATATCATTAGTTATAAGGTATGTAGGCGGCTAAAATCAAGAGAAATTTTTTGAATAATTGTTTTAATTGTATTTCAGATCTGGTAATGATGTTTATGATTTAGTGTTTGGTCTTTTAAAATACGAGAAACAAGCATGAGTATGAACTATACTGGTGATATATTTATTTAGGATTGGATTGATATGTATATAAAATAATTGGTTTTTAGCTTATGAGATAACAAATGGATTCAAGTGTTTATATACTCAGTAGGTATATAAATTCATGTGTGGACGGATGTTATTTAGAATACTGGCTGGAAATAATGGAAGTAGAAAAACATGAGGTCTGAAACAAGTTGAATAAGTGGGTGGTGGTAGGTGGTTTTGTTTTAGCTGAGGGTTTATTTATATAAATTTATTACTTTTAAACAGTCAAACTAACAGAAAATTTGGTCAAGGGACCAAACCCGATACAGGTCAGAACCATAGGGAGATGATCCGTTAAAATAGTTTCGGAGGGACGATTTTCGTTATACCCGACAAACCACAGGGACGATTTTGAGCTAGATGAACTATTTATTTTTTTTAGTGATTCTATCTTGGTAATAGAATCTATGGGTGCGTTTGAGATACATACCTATGGATATATGTGAATGACTCATATGCACATTAATAAATGTGTTTGGTTGTTAACTATGGGAATCAAGTATCGATGCTCCAAAACCCATAGATACATACGTAGTGTGGGAAAGAGATAAAATACTTAAAGTGTTCCATTCGATAGGGCACATCATGCATTTTATTTCTCTCGCAGACGCAGCACGGCCATTGATTTAATATAGTAATATATAGTTATATATAATATAACTCATATTTATATATTCTGTTTATATTATATATACTAATATATATATATAATATATTTTATATAATCTAGTTAATATAGTGTAGGTGATTAAAGTTGTTAAAGTCGAAGAAGCAAATAAAATTGGACAAAATGTCATATTATTTAATTTAGTGGATACCTCGTGTACTCGAAGTTGTTGGTTTGTGTACGAAGTGTTGGAGGTGTTTGGTTCGTGACTACTAACGAACGAGCAATTGGTTCGTGATATGATGTTTTTGTGAGTAATTACTCAGTTGAAAAGTTCTTGTGTCATCAGGTTGTTTTATCATAGTTTAGCATGTATTTGTTTAAGCTAATATGGATAGCCTTGTAGAGAGTGTATTCTATTCAATTTGCGAATAAAAATTTACTATTTATATTAATGTCACTTTTGTAGTGGCAAAATTATGATATCAAATGTATTTAGCTATATATGTTGGCGACGTATCTGTTTTTTATGTGGTATGGACATCAACTTTTTTATGTATAAGATTAATTTTATGTATCTACTATTAATTAATCATATATTTATTATAGATTCATACTGGTTAAGATTCACATTCTCCGATTTTAACTACTGTTAAGCTAATAACTATCAATAACCCTCCCCTATATATCATATATATATATAGTATTATATATTATAGTTTATTTATATATTATATATATATATATATTTATTAAATATTATAATTTTTCAATACATATATTTTTCAAATATTATATTCTATTAAAATAATTCAAACATCCCACAACATTATAATAAAGAGAACAACATTTTTGACAAGAATTATTCCTATTCCTATTAAACGATCATAGAGTCAAAAACCATACCTTTAGGTGTATTCCATGATTCAAAAGCCTACCTCATAGCGCACACACTAAACTACATAAAAGTTCATCATTAACTAACCATATTAAATAAACTTGCTATAATCAGTGGGTACTTTAGTGTTTTTCTTATCTATTCCATTTCGTCTTATCATATAGTGATTCCATTCCAAAGAATAGTTGATGCTGGTATGTTCAAAGGTATTATGTTAAGTCCTTCTCTTCAACTTTCCCGTTTGTTTTACGTCGACGATGTTATTTTCATGGGTCAATGGAATGAGTCAAATCTTGATACAATTGTTCAAGTTTTGGAATGCTTTCACCGTGCATCAGGTCTTCGTCTCAACATGTCTAAAAGTAAGTTAATGGGGATTTATGTGGATGCCGACAAAGTGACTCAAGCAGCTAGAAAGATTGGTTGTGTCACTCTTAAAACTCCATTTACTTATTTAGGTTCGAAAGTAAGTGGCCATATGTCTATAATCCAGTCTTGGAATGAAACGATCGAAGCAATGGCTTCTTGTTTATCTAAATGGAAGATGAAGACTCTTTCGTTAGGAGGTAGATTAACCATTCTTAAATCGATTCTAGGATCGATGCCTATTTATCATATGTCTATATTCAAAGTTCCTATGAAGATTCTGCAACGTATGGAATCCATTCGTTCACATTTTTTCAATGGTTCTGATCCTCTTGCTAGAAAACCGACTTGGGTGAAATGGACAAATGTGTTAGCTTCTAAAGAAAAAAGGCGACCTTGGAATTTCAAGCTTATACGCTCTGAATAGAGCTCTCATGTTTAAATGGGTGTGGCGTTTCCTTTCTCAAAACTCTTCACTATGGGCGAACGTCATCAAATCTATTCATGGAGATCACGGAAAAATTGGTAAACAGGTGAAAGTCTCTTATCCTTCTATTTGGCTCGACATTGTTAAAGAGGTGGATTTGTTAAAGAAACGGGGTTTAAATTTACTCAGTTTCGTTAACAAAAAAGTGGGAAACGGTTCAGATACTTTGTTTTGGGAAGAAACTTGGCATGGGGATGCTGCGTTTAAATTTTTGTTTCCAAGGGCTTACGCACTAGAATCTTGCAAAAACATTGATGTTGCTTCTAAGTTATCTCAAAACAGCTTGGCTTTCACTTTCCGTCGTGAACCTAGGGGAGGAGTGGAGCAAGATCAGTTTGATTCTCTGAAGGCGATGGTGGAAGGTACTTCTCTCGTAAACATCAGGGATAGATGGATTTGGTCCTTGCAAAGTTCAGGAGATTTCACCGTTGCCTCAATTAGAAAATTGATCGACGAGTTCACGTTATCGGAGGTCTCTTCTAGCACTCGTTGGATCAAAGCGGTGCCTATTAAGGTAAATGTTTTAGCTTGGAAAATCAAGTTAGATAATCTTCCAACTAGATTGAACATTTCTCGTCGTGGAATGGATATTGACTCTATTCTATGCCCTACATGCGGTAAAGCGATGGAATCAACTATGCACATCTTCTTCACTTGCCAAATTGCTAGAGATATCCTTTATTTGATCACCAGCTGGTGGAATATTCAGTATATGGAAGTTTCTTCTTATGAAGAATGGTTGGTTTGGATCTTGAGTCTTCGGCTTTCGATCAAACATAAGCGTATTTTTGAAGGAGTTTGTTATGTGACGTGGTGGCATATTTGGAACTTCCGTAATAAAACTATCTTCGGTTCTGAGTCTCCATCAAAGGCGGCTATTTTTGATGAAGTGCAATCTAGATCTTTCTACTGGTGTCGTTACAGATGTAAAGCTTATTTTAGTTGGATTGAGTGGCTTAAAAACCCTCACCTTGTCACTTTGTAATCTTCTAGCTCCTTGCTAGTTTTTTTTCTCTCAATAAAATTCGCCGTTCAAAAAAAAAACTGTTAGGATTTACAGATTTGATGAGACAAAAGAACAAAAGAATGAAACAAGAAAAGATAAAACAAAAGATGAACAAAAAAGATAAAAACTATCCTGATCCTATAGGCGTCGTTGATAATTATGAGGCTTTTGTGTGGCAGTATATGTATTAGATGGGCTTAATGTCATGTCTCTCGTTACCAGCAATGATCCAGATAAGTATGATACGTCACGCGCTGAACCTGATTTCAGATTGTGCGTGAATTTAAACTCTGTGACGGTACGACAGAAGAGCAAATGGATGCATCCAAAAAAGTGTGTGTGTACACAAGGAGATGTAGACGTCTAGTATAGAGTTGGTGTAGCCTCAAGGTAATCAAGGTTTTCCTTGATCCCTGTTACAGTTCATTGATGTAACCGTATTATTCTGATCAAATAATATTGGGGCTGCGGTGAATGTTTGGTAAAACCTTTTTATAATATCATTGTTCTTGTGTTAATTCTGCTATACATATTTTATGTTTATTGATGTTGTTAATCCTAGACTAAGCCTAGATCTTTAAACTCAACATAAACTAACCGAGTTAAATGAATGATACCAAAAATAGTACGATTACAAGAGTATAAGAGATTGCAAGGTGTTTCCTATGGAATTAGTAGCTTTGTTTGACCTCTTCTGCTCTTCTTGTCTTCTGAAAATCGACTTTTGTGGTTAAGGCGTTTCCTATGGAATTATTTTTCACTCGATTCTTCTTCCACAATCCCACATGTACCATCTCTCTCTCCCATTTGTGTTTCTCTCTCAAGCCGCTTCAGATCCAAACCACCCATTCTTGCACCTATAATACTAGGTGCTTGCAGATTTTGGGGGTTTTGATTGATACATCTAAACCCAAGTAAGAAGCGGCCGAATGTTAATGGTTATGATTTTCCGGCGGTTGTTAGTGAAGTCGGAACAAGCGGTGAAGCCAACTAACCCAAGAAAGAAGAAAATGCAAGTATGAAGGTTAGATATTAAACTTTGAGATGTGGGTTTTATTCATAGTGTTATCTTTGATAATGGGTTTGCTTTATTAGCATTAATTTATTTATATTTTTTTTTATTTTGTATGTACAGAAAGAAGAAATTACAGGTGTGAGTGATTTGTTATTTTTACAGTAGTTTTATTTTGGGTGGTTTTGTAATTTGACTCTGACTATGCCTTAAGAAGAATATGTTATTTATACACCTTTACAGTTTAGAACTTTAGAGTTGAACTATGGGTTTTGGGTGAACATGTTAGGGCTCTTGGAGACGCAACCGATGGTGGTCGGAGCAGCAACCGGTTGTCTTCAATTACGATCATATGGGTCTCAGGTAATCAGTATAGTCGATTTTTTTTAATTTTATACACTCATGAACCCGACAAGCTAGCTAACATAAACATCCCCATAATAAATAGGTAGGTTAGATGCGACTTCTAAGCTGTCCTAAAGGGCCAGGTAGATGCGGTTTGGTTCATTTGAAGTTTTTTAGTTTTTCAGCCATCGGTAATTTATTTGACTGTTAGTTCTAATACTACAATTTGCAGGCTGCAGGAAAAGCTGATTTCTTACTAGAACAAAGAGGGAGCCGCCTATCCTGGGAACCGGAGTACGCTTTGGTAAGCAAGAAGCAACCAAGTATAGGTGAAATCGTTCCAGGTAGCTTCATATGATTTGGTCAGAAAAGTGGCAACATGGGCAGGTTTGGTAAAAGGTTCAAAACTAGTAATTAAATTTTTGCCATTTGTAGATTAATGAGTTGGTATGAGTTCTATCATTATCTCAAACAATTTACCTTGGTTATGACTAAACACCCGTAATATCCAACGCTCTAAAATATGTGACTTTTTTCTTAGAAGACACACAATCAGACAACTCTATTGTTTTCCCCTGATATATTACAAACTATCTTTTTGCTAAACGTATAAGTAAGTTTTTTAAGACTCCCAAACTAAAAGCAAGTTGTTCATTTTTCGAATTGCCTTTGAAATCACCGAATCTATTAGTGCGTCTGCAAAACACAAATATCACCAACATAGTGTCCAAGCACCATTTGCACGAAAGATGATTGTTTGCGATTTTGAAGCATCAGGTTGAAGCTTGCTTTAAAAAATCTGTTCTAATTTCGAACTGCTATCATGTATGTTTTAGTTTTCAGCTGCTGTACCATATATTAATCAGGTTACTTTAATTAATTTCACTGGAACTCCTTTTTTTCTAAGCCGTATGTTTCAGTTCAACAATGCACACATGTTTATGATAAAATTATTCAGATTTATCGAGTGTTTTTCTTTTTGTTTGTAGAGGCTTCACTTCAGGAGCAAAGAGCACAAGAAGCCACCAACATCAAGGAAGATCCGTCAATTGATAACTTCCCCACTGACGCTAACCCATCAAGTTCAAGAAAACGGCAACATGATGATGATGATGAAGAAAATGATGTTGAATGGAGAGAAGAGACTCCTGCTCCAGGTAGATGTTAATAATTCTTAGCGACCGCTGATATGTTATTGTCTTACCATGTGCTACTTATTTTAAAAGCCGGTAATCAATGTAGGTGGTTTTTTTAACGGGTTTAGGTTGTCGCCAGTTGTAGGGCTTGACTGACTCGCAATCACCTTATGTCCATTATAGAGGGACCAAAGTATACATGGTGAATGCCTTTAATAAGGTTACAAATATATAAATCTGCTGTGTTTTTTTGGTGTATTTTACTTTGGTTCATGCATGAATATTAGCATTTATTTATCACTATTTATTTATGACTGAAA
>BQNB010049104.1:0-42209 GCA_026074375.1 Tanacetum coccineum | reverse complement strand
CTTTGATTTTACTCAAGATACACACACTCCAAACTCATTTCTATCAAGATCTAAGGTGTTTCCAAGAAAGGGTTTCTTTGATTTAAGGTTTATTTCAAGATCCAAGATTTAGGGTTTTGATTTTTATACTTGGGTTTTCAAGATCTAGGGTTATTAGTTTAGATCTTGTGTTTCCTTCTTGTTCTTCACATCTTGTAAGATTACTTTAAAAATTATACTTTCATTTCTACTTTCATTCTATATTTACTTATGTTCTTGCATAGATCTATAAAGTCCTATAGTGTTTATGTTGATTTTTCAAAAAGAAATGAAATGGTTATGTTAAACAAGGAAACTTTTATGTAAATATTGTGTTTAGGATTTAAGCGAAGTGATTAGTGTGTTAAAATATTGATGGGGATGAGATTAGACTAGATAAAAGTATGGTTTTTGTCGTTGGTTTAGTTGTGAAAGGAGATTAGGATAGATTATGCACTATTGTGAAGTTTGGAGGGATTTTTGGAAGCATTTACGAAAAATGATGTTGATGATCCGTTTTTATTTCTAGGTTTTCGGACACTTAAGAATGTTTTTATTAGGCAAGAAGGTAGTTTTTGGAAGGCTCGTTTCGAGTAAATAGATTTTCATATATCGCACACTAAAACCGGACTTAAAACGACCGAGTTATAGCCAAATGAAACTTGAAACATTTTTCGGCAAAATAAATAAATAAAGGGCTGATGTGAATTGTAAAATAGGTTTTCGAACACTTTCTGACGATTTGAGCTTTTAAAACATTAGCAAAACATATAGTAACACATATATAATAATTAGGATCATTAGAAACGTCTTTAGCATATTTTAGGGAAAACGTTAAGGTTTCTAAAAATAGTAAGTTTAGTGAATATTAGCAAGGTAGACATGGAAGTTAAACGTTTAGGTTTTACTAGTGCGTTTATGGAAATATAGATTTAGCAAATATAGGGGACGGTATTAACGTCCCGAAACAAAAAAAACTATCCTAAAATAGAAACTTACTAAAAATGGCAATTTTTGGTTAAACGCCAAAATTTAACGAAAAACTCTATAATTTTATTTAGTCACGTTTTATTAATTAAGCCAAAGCACAAACACACATGGAAGTATTTTTCTCTTAAAAATGTTTCATACAAGTTTTGTATACTCTCCGTTTTCCTAAGATGCGTCATTGATTTAGGTCGCGAGTAGGACCTCTTGGCATTATATCTCTTCGTTGATTATTATCTCACCATTTGCTTAAAGTGAGTTCATAGCCCCATGTTTTACCGCTTTTACTTTACTACTTTGGGGTGAGAAACATTGCTTGTTTTTAAACTATGGACACGGTTACTTTACATTACCTTTTCCTGATTATGTGTTGCCTAAGTTGCGAATAGACCACTAATGCCCAAACAATCATGAACCGTTAATTTCTTGTTAATAATAAGAAACACTAGCTAAACACGATCCGGAGGTCGAGGAGGATTAAACAAATATTTAGCCATATTATTGAGAATGAGAGAAAAGAAAAAGATATGTATGTGATGGAAGAGAGAAACACACACACACACACCTTATGAGATAATACAATAATGAATCCTCACCCCTCCATGGAAGTATGGAGGGGGTATTTATAGTCCAAACACAACTAAACTATACTAAATAGTCTAATACAATACATTTTATGTGAAGTTGTAGCTGTTATAACGATCATATGCGAGCTGTGAATTTGTAGGTTCACTCATAAATACTAAATTCAAACCTAAGAATCACCAACTTATATATCAGACTAGTTTTTAAGCATGTTTTCTCAGTACTAGCCAGATATATTCTTGAAGGTGCTATTTGATGTTGCAAATGCATTAGTCGAGTGTCATTCAAAATGTTTATCTATTAAATTTTAAATACTCGTTGTCTTAAAAACATGTTATGATTCCGCTGCATTTGTCTTAAGCTTCCGCTAAAACTATTTCATTTATGTCAAGAATATTGTATGACTTATTTTGTTTTAATCAAAGCAACGAGTTATGTTTTATCAAACATCCACATAGTGGTTGTTTACTTGATCTTGTGTGATGTATATTATGACGTCACGCCCCCAGACAAGATCAACTGGGTTTCGCCGGCCAGGCCCTGTTTGGGGGTGTGACAGATTGGTATCTCAGAGTCAAGGTTATAGTGAACCAGATAGCTTATACTAGGTCTGGAACTATAACCAGTAAGTAGACCCTCCAGTTCTTGACCTGCTACAAATATATCTAATAATAGCAGCTATATATATATATAAATATTATATATAATATATAAATATCTATATAAATTATAAAAAATAACTATATATAAATAATAAACTATATATATATAAGTGCAAGTTACATATCATATTGTCATAATTACATAATACATCATTTTGCCATATCATATTTTGCATCATACTTACTTCTCGGCATTGCACGCACTTGGCATGGTTTCATATAAAGAGATTTATATAAACTTTTGCATGTGCAGGTAACGGCACAGCCACTTTTTTCCCTATTTCAATTTCATCATATTCATCTTAGGAGAGTGTGGTTTTCATGTCCCACGAGTGATTCTCTTTGGCACTATTCCTACCAGTATCCCTGTTATCCATGTGGTTCCTGTTGAGGTTCTCATTATACCTGTTGATCCTTTAGTTGCACCGGAGGTGGGAGCACTTTCTGTCATCTCACCTACCGGAGTGCTTGATTTGGTGGATTATTCATCTTCTTCTAATTCTGATCCATCGGAGGATTCCTTACCTCTAGCACCAGAGTTACCATTGGTTTCACCCTTCTTATGTTCTGATGACTCGGAGGCGGACAGTGAGTCTGAGCCTGCTGAGTAGAGACCCGAGAGGCATGAGTCTCTTACCGATCATGATGCTATGGTTTCGAGGTGGAGGTACAGGGTCGTGATACGCCCAAACACACTCTATATATATAAGTATATAAGGATGTAAACAATTATAGTATAGTAGTATTTCCGTCGGGTTCTAGAAATTCAAACTTTTAACCAAAGTTATTCTAACAACCTTTTCGGGTCCGTTTTTTCCTAGGTGCGAAGTGTGAATTGAGAATCGGTTAGGTTCGTGATCGCGTGATTTGAATGGTTTAAAAGATTTTTGATTTGGATTTCTAAATCCTACTAAATGTAAATGACAAGTAAATAAATGCACGAAAACAAGTAAGCAAGTAACGACAATTAAACACGTAAGCATAAAAACGTAAACGGAAATTAAAAACGCGATATTTAAGTAAGTACATCAAATTCAAGCCCTACGAACGCAAATTTAATTTTAATAAATCCTAAATGACTAAAAATAATTTTCAGAAAAAGAATTATATTTTTTTGGTTTTTATTTTATTTATTATGAATTAAAAACAAAATTAACCTAAATTAATAATTAAAAATAGTAAACTAAATTCTAAAATTCTAGAAAATTGTGAAAAATACTTTGAACTGTGAGGATCTTAAGAAAAATAAGAAGTGGAAAATCAGCTGAAAGAATAATCTGAAAATAAGCTAATAAGCTCGAATGAGCTTAACTATCAAAAGAGGTTAAATAAAATTTGAAAGCACCCTTGGACAGAAAAGTCCCAAGGGCGCGTTGGTAGTGAGAGGGGGTGTTAAATACTTAGCAGTTAGGGTAGAGGTCTTGGGTTCAAACCTTGCACCTCCCCATACGGCTAAGTATTTTTATTTTGCACATTTTGTTTTTGAAAAAGCTTTGTAAGACAGAAATAAGCAACTTTTGTGAAAACAATTTTTTAGAAACTTGAAATTAAGCTAGAAATAAGCTACAAAAGATGGCAGATAGCTTAAAAGTTAGAAACTTTTAGACTTAAGTCTGCTAGGTCTTTTTGACTAAATAAGCTAAAGGCAAAATGAAATAAGCTAAAACAAACTTACTCCTATACTTAATAAGCACTAAGACCAAAAATAAGCTATATTTTAAGCTAAAAACTCTAAAGAAAACATGAAGGCAGAAGCACTTAAAACAAACTCAAAAGGGGTGAACCATCACATATTAAGCTAATTAAGGGGATTAAAAAGCAACATTAAATAAGCTACAATCAAAACAGAATGGACACTATGGCCTAATGATCATAAAGGAACAAAATTATGCTAACATAATAAGCTGAAGGTCACCTAAAAAGCTAATAAGACAAACATAATTTTAAGGACCAAGGACGAATTTTAAGCTAAATTTGAGGACAATTAAGCATTGAAAATAAGCTCAAAGACTGAAAGAAGATAAAGACAAACTCCTAAGGATCACAAATAAGCTGAAAATAAGGAAATTAAGACAAGATATAAACTAGAAAAGCAAATGACAAAATGACAGATGAACTACTATTTTTTTTGGATTTCTTTTAAAGAAACTGAAATGCTAAATGCAGGCCTAAAGATAAGCTACCTAATGCTGTCTAAATATCAAAATAAGCTTAAACAGATTTAGCATGTACCCTAGAGAGCTTGTGCAAATAAATTTTGGACCATAAAACAAACTATAACTAAACTAAATTGGCTTATGAAAAATGGACTTTTAACTTTTGAAAATGAAACTTTTTCTTAGACAGATTTTGACTCTAAACCAATTTGGCAGTAGCATACTTATAACAACCATTCTCAACTGCATTTAGATCCCAAAAACAACTACTAATCAACACTAAAAGCTAATTCTAGAACACCTTATCAAATAAGTTGTTCTACACTAATTAGATATCAAAGATTTAAACCATGGCTATAATGAACCTTAAATTTGAAATTTAAGCTAAAACAATTATTATAAACTAATTATAAGTCTAAGATTAAGCTAATTAAAGTTGAATTAAAAACCTAAATGGACTAGACAGTTTAAACTCTTGGTTAAGATTGCTAAACCAAACACCCCTTTAAGTAATGGATTTGCAGTTTTAATCTAAGAAAAGCTGATTTAAGATAAGATAAGCCGAAACAGATATAACATAAGGGAAGTAAAGAACAAATTAGCATTGACTAACAGGAATTAAGCACAAATAAGCTAATAAATAAGTAGAGCATATTTAAGCTAATAAAGAAGAGAAAATGAAGTATACCTCAACCCCTTGCTCAAAACAGGGGTAATAAAACCCTATTAAGCTCTAACCTACCCATCTTGTTAAATAAGCAATCTAAAAAACCACAAGCTCTTCCAAGGCTAGCTTATCTTCCAAAAGCTTAAGTTCCATTACTATACAAGACAAGGTATAATTTACTAAACCAGAGGTTCAACATCTTATACAAGCTTATTTGAACTTTTTATAAGAATTTGAGACTGATACGAGCTTATTGACAGCTTATTTAATCATTTGGAAGCATATTTAAAACATAAAAGTGAATTGCAAGGTAAATAACAAGAATTGGAAACTTAAATTTTATTAAACCAAATGAGTTACAATACTTTTAAAGCTGAAATTACAATGAAAACATAAAAATAAGCTAGTGAATAAGCTAATCTACGCTACCTACTCCTACTCCTAGATATCTTCAGCTGAGTGAGGAGAGCTCCTATTTATAGCCATAAGAAGATGATTCTAGATCCAGGGACGCTCCCCCCTCTTCTCATCTCAACCCTTGATTCTAGATTGGTACTGCTGATGCAGAAGCTGTTGCAAATTTGGTTATTGGTGATGGAGTTGGAGCTCCTACTGAGGATGGTATAGGTATAGGAGTTGAGGTTGCTGCTAGTGATATTAGGGAGGACGAGGAGGAGTTTGAGGCAGAGGCCAGTGCGGGAGGCACGATGGAGATGGCTGTAGATCCATTAGTTACTAGTGGTATTTTTGAGTCTACTAGAGGAGATGTTCCTGATCTTGAGGGTACTCTTTATGACATTGCTCACTACATGTTTGAGGTTCCTTTTGATAGGATTACTGAGTTTGAGACTACTCAAAGACAATTGGAGGTTGGTTAGCTAATGGCTAGTGAGGAAAGGAAAAAAAAAAGACAGTGGGCTGATTTTGACTGATAGATTATAGTTTAGGACGGGAGAACCTAAGGGTTCGAGCTTTGTTGTGTATCGAGAGGGATCAGGTCGACATTCTTTGTCGTCACATGACACTTTTTTAGGAGGAGTTTTGTTAGATTCGTAGGGATCGTGATGATACTCGGGGGAGACTTAGGAGGTTGGAGTCGCTTGTTGAGAGGCGTTTGAGATTCCGTCGTTAGTTTGGTAGTACCATGGGTATGTAGGACATTAGACTGATGGTTAGGTCTAGATATTAGTAGTAGAAATATTGTAAATCAAGTACCCCGCTATGGGTTGATTGTAACTAACTATGAAGCTTTGTTATGATATGCAAAGCTTATTTTGATTCTCTCGTGTGTTCGTCTTTATTGTTATTTATTCGTTCTGGCAAAACATGTTCTATTGTATATTTTTTTCTTATAAATCTTATTTACCATGAATAGTACCTATATCTCATATAGAATCTCACAATATGCTATGTCTTGTGATTAGATCATGACTATCACTCGCTCTAGTATGACCCCGAAAGCAATTGAGGAACTCATTAACCAATGAGTGGCTGAGGCGTTGGCTACTTAGGAGGCAAACCATGTGGGAAGTCAAAGCCAAAATGGATAAGATGGTAACAATGGAAATGGTGGAGGAAACGGAAACAGAATCGGTAGAGGAAATGGAAACGAAAACGGTGGAGGGAATGGAAATGAAAATCACAATAAGAATGATAGAGGTGCTAGGCATGTTGTCCGTGAGTGCACCTACCAAGATTTCATGAAATGTCAACCACTTAACTTCAAAGGAACTGAAGGAGTTGTCGGGTTGATAAGGTGGTTTGAGAAGATGGAAACAATATTCCATATCAGCAACTGCCCAGAGAAATACCAAGTCAAGTATGCTACTTGCACCCTGTTAAACAGTGCACTAACTTGGTAGAACTCACATAAGAGAACCATTGGAACTGATGCTGCATTTGTCATGTCATGGAGAGAGCTTATGAAGCTAATGGCTAAAGTATTCTGCCCAAGAACTGAAATTCAGAAGATGGAATCTGAGTTGTAGAATTTGACCGTGAAGAACAACGATTTGGCTACTTATACTCAAAGATTCCAAGAGCTTACCATGTTGTGCACCAAGATGGTTCTCGAAGAGGAGGATCGAGTTGAGAAGTTTATTGGAGGTCTCTCGGATAATATCCAGGGAAATGTGATTGCTGCAGAACCTACGAGACTCCAGGATGCTGTCCGTATTGCTAAAAACTTAATGGATCAAAAGTTGAAGGGTTATGCTATGAAAAATTTTGAGAACAAAAGAAAGTTTGATAACAACCAGAAGGACAACTGTGAGCAGCAACCACCATTCAAAAGACAGAATGTTGGAGGTCAGAATGTAGCAAGAGCCTATACGGCTGGCAACAATGAAAGAAGAGTGTATAATGGACCGTTGCCTCTCTGCAACAAGTGTAAGTTTCATCATGAAGGGCCATCACTGTGAGATGTGGGAAGCGCAACAAGGTCGAGCATTTGACCAGGGATTGTAAGGCCACAATTTCCACTACTTCTACTCAGAGGGTCAAGTAGTGAATCAGAGAGTTTTAACTTGTTTCGAGTGTGGAAGGCAAGGACACTACAGGAGTGATTGCCCAAATCTGAAAGATCAGAACCGTGGAAACAAAACTGGAAATAAGAGTAGGATTGGTAAAGCAATAGGAAAAGCATATGTACTAGGCGGAGGAGACGCTAACCCTAATTCCAACGTCGTCACGGGTACGTTTCTTCTCAACAACCATTATGCTTCTGTATTATTTGATTCGGGTGCCGATCGAAGTTTTATGTCGACTACTTTTAGTACCTTGCTTGATATAATCCCCGATACTTTAGACGTCACCTATGTTGTCGAATTAGCCAATGGGAGAGTTTCTGAAACTAATACCGTAGAAGAAAAACCACACCAAATACTATTTCTTCTTGTCATTATGGCTTGGTTAATATCCTTTTAGGGGTACATGCAAGAGATCAGCAACAATTCTTCTCACGTATGCAGTATACTTCACAAACCATACTAAGTAAAGTAGTATTCCTACTTCCCCTGGAAGTTGACCTGGTAACATTAAAGTCAACTAAGTCCCGGATGTACACATTTCCCCTCGTGATGGTTGCAAACTCTCAGAAGCATCATTGTCGTATCCGTCCATATACTCGAGAAGTTCTTGTCTTAAGCACAAATATTGAAATCCAAACAAACCATTACCCTCTTGACTTTAGAAACCGTAGTAGGAGATGAAGCAAGAATCAAGAAAACTTGGTATAATCAAGGTCTTGTATATGAATGTCGTTGAAGAACTTTGAGAATTTTGCTTAGACTGTAAAGTACCATTGTCTTGGAATAGCACAATAATATCCTGTGAGAATTGTTGATTACATCTTAACCTTTAAACTCTCTGGCTAACTTACCAACCTCATATTCTGTCGGCTATTGCTGTGACCACTTGGTGACGTAAACCCGATATACCAAACTTGAAAATGAAGTAAAATCCCCTAAATTTGTTACTTAAGCTTGCACTGTTGTTGATTAAAGAACGGTGCAAGATTAAATCTATAACTACTCTATACGCAACCAGAAAAGTATAAGAAGTACATCACCTCTTGAAATTATCCACATCGACATATGCGTGTGACACTGTGTACTACAACGTAACTCCTTTAAGTGATAATTATCCAGGTCTTCAACCAACCACCCCGACTACTAGAAACTAGATAATTCAAGTCTCAATCATAAGCTATATACGTTCAAGCAAGTCATCAATCGATAGATTGGGTTGAGGGAAAAGGGGTAGAAAATAGAAGGAAGTCTCGGTGATTAAATAAGTAGACGCCTTCGTGAAACCAACTTCAATGTCAAATAAGGGATACCAAATCAACTCTGTGATCACTTGTCATCGTAATCCGAATCTTTAGCCGTTTGTTGTTTTAGTAAATCTTATTCAGATCGTTTTAGTGTTATGTATCGTGTTTGTTATGTTGTTGTTCGAATGTCATTAGACTATGACAAATGTTGTTCTTGAATGTCGTTAACGAATAAACATTGTCTAGTTCAACTTGTCGTGATAGTGTTTTAATACTCGGCTCGGTCCAAAAATATAAGCCTAAATTGTTATTGTAATCAACAATCTAAACCATTCCAGCCCAAAAAATTCGTCCATAAGCACCAGCCCAATAAATAAAAAACGCAGCCTATCATCAACTATACATTCGGCCCAAAGTTAACAATGAGTATACTCGGCCTAGTTTTTTTCAATAACATCCGGCCCAAAGTCATTCATTGTAGAAGTAGCTCATGTCCAAAACTATAACCCTAGTCATACGAGAAATAAATAAGGTAAATCCCTAATTATTCTCATAACCTAAACCTAATCTTCTCACATAAGAAAATACGCAGTCACTCTCTATCGTCTCTCCCCATCCAAAAATGCATCCACAACCTTTTCATTGTTTCACAAATATAGATCTAATAACAATCAAATCATTCAGTGATATCATCGCATCCATACACACAAGAAAACATCTCATCGAACCCCTTTTTTGTCATTAATTGCTTATCATAAACACTCAAGTGCTACCACGATTCAAAACTTGCTGCAACGAAGAAAGAGAGATTCAAGCTTCAAGATCTTTGTAATTAAGATCTCGGGTAGGTCCATGGTATTAGTGTTTAGTGTCGTCCAACGACACAAAAATAGATTATAATATAATTGTTATTAGTCTATTGTTACTTTCGAATATTGAAATAGGGTCATATCCTTCCATAAATCAGTGATGAGGGTTTCTTTCGTGGTTTCAATCTATAAAGGTCGTTGCGTAACTAAAACCCTCGAAAAGAATAAATCTGAGATTTAGTATTTATGTTTCGAGTCTTGTGATTGATGGAGATGGATGGAGTTGAGTGATGGAATTTGTGATGATGGGAAATAGTATTTAGACATGGATTTGTTGTTATTGAAATGTAACGAAGGGATAGGGAGTTTGATGTGGATTGTTTATGTTGTTGATTGCTTTAATAGGTTGTTGTAGTTTGATTTGAGTCAATCGAGTCTTTTTTCTTTCTGCTTCATCACTTTTCTGTTGACTTTACCATTGACCGACTCATTGAGTTGACCCGGGTCAACTCGGTAATGACCGAGTTGACTCGGTTTGGCAGTAGGTTTAGCAAACCGCCGTGTTAGCAAACCGCCATCAACACCAAACCGCCACTGCCACTAACCAAACTGCCACCAAGTTTTGAAACTGGAAGAGTAACGTTTACTTTGGACCATGAAAAAGTAATAAACCGCCACCCTGTATTCAAACCACCACGACAAACCGCCATGGCAAACCGCCAAGGGAAACCGCTATGGCAAACCAAACCGCTGACAATACAATACTTTAATGCTTTTCCCAAAAAAATAAATTAAATAAAATAAAAATAGATTTGTTTGCAATCTGTTTTCCAAACTGCTATGAAGAAACCCATAAAAAATAAGCTCGAAAATGGTCTTTTAAGTACAAAACACAGCAGATATAAACTAGTAATAAAACCATAGACATATAACAACACACACATAACTTATTCGTGGTTTTTTCTCATAATATAAGCCCACAAAAGAAGCTTACAGAATCTGTTGTAATCCAGAAATAAGCCAAATGTAGAACAACAACCACCAAGACACTTTCATGGCTTTTTCCCAGAAAATAAGCCCACAAAAATAAGCTGTATTAAGCTTAAAATAAGCTGTAAAAACAAATCAACAAACACAATGAAACACGAGATACGAAACCAAAAAAATCAAACTAAAAGGCCACTGATGGCTCTGGTACCAATTGTAGGATCGAAAATAGTAAGATTATTGTGGACTCGAAATGTCAAGGAGGATGAAACAAATAAGTATCCATATTATTAATGTTGAGAGAAAAGTGTAGAGAGGGAAAGATGTGTGTGTCTAGAGAGAGAAAAACACACACACCTAATGATACAAAATGAATCCTCACCCGTCCATGGAAGTATGGAGGGTGTATTTATAGTCCTAGTAACACATAACTATCTTAACTAGTCATTATTAGTCCCTACGTGTCACGCTTTAACTAAACTATTGTAATTCCGTATAAGTCGACATATTTTAAGGCTAACAATATTCCCCCAATATGTGGACATACGGAATTACTTACAATGTTCCTATCAAGTATAAATAAAACACAAATAAAGTCTTCCAAAGCGCTTCCAAAGCTGAAGATGTCTTCTGAGTTCTCCTGGTCTTGAAACTTGTACTCGAGCTTGGATCTTCAGTATCTTTACTTGTTTTGGAACCATTGTAGTATGCATGAGTTGGATTAACTTCCCCCTAATCCATGCAGCATGTCTTGAAAAGCTTTCTTCATAGACTCCTTTTTGGCGAAGTTTCTGAATCAGCTTCCCCAGAAACCAACATTCCTATCTTGAGCCGATTATGAAACTTTGATGTAGCTTTAACCATCTGCTATTTGTCATTAACGTGCACAGCGGAATTTTGTAGAAGAAAAACCGCACCAAATACCACTGCTTCTTGTCATTGGATCTTGGTGAATATTCGTTTGGGGGTACATGTGAGAAATCAGCAACAATTCTTCTCACATTTGCAGAATAATTCACAAACCATACTAAGTGAAGTAGTATACACTACTTTCCCCTGGAAGTTGACCTGGTAACATCAAAGTCAACTAAGTCCCAGATGTACACATTTCCCCCCATGATGGTTGCGAACTCTCAAAAGCATCATTGTCGTGTACGTCCATATACTCGAGAAGTTCTTGTCTTAAGCATAAATATTGAAATCCAAACAAACCATTACCCTCTTGACTTCACAAACCATAGTAGGAGATGAAGCAAGAATCAAGAAAACTTGGTATAATCAAGGTCTTGTATATGAATGTCGTTGAATAACTTTTGTCGATGAAGAAACTTTGAGGAATTTTGCTTAGACTCGTGAAGTTCCATTGTCTTGTATTAGCACAATCAATATCCCGTTGAGCAATTGCTGGATTACATCTCAACTTTATAACTCTCTGGTAACTTACAACCTGTTATTCATTATTGGCTAATTGCTGTCATCATACTTGGTGAAGTAAACCCTATATACCAAACTTGAAGTGAAGGTAGAATCCGCCCGAAATATGTTACATTTAAGTCCATGCACTGTTGTTGATTAAAGAACGGTGCAAGATTAAATCTATAAGTACTCTTATACCCGACTGCAAAGAAAGTTATAAAGATAGTACATCACCTCTTGAACATTAATCTAACAATTCGAATCTGGTGTGACATCTGAGTTATCTATAATCGAAACTCCTTAAGTGATAGTTATCAGGTCTTCAACTCAACCACCTGAACTACAGGAACTAGATATTAAAGTCTCAATCAAAAGCTTTTTACGTCCAAGCAGTTATCTGTCGATAGAGTGGGTTTTTTTAGGGAAAAGGGGGGTTGGTAGAAAATAAAAGGAAGTCTCGATGATGAAATAAGTAGATGCCTTCATGAAACCCACTTAAATCTTAAATCATGGATACCAGGTCAACTTTATGATCACTTGTTATCGTAATCTGAATCTTTAGCCGTTTGTTGTTTTAGTGAATCTTATTCGGATCATTTTAGGATTAAGTGTTGTGTTTGCTTTGGTGTTTGTTGTTCATGAATTAATTGTCATTTAAGTCCAAGTATGTTAAAAGAGTCCCTGATTATTAATGGTCTAGTTTGTTTGTCATGGAGGTTTGTCAAGAATATTAAGTCTAAGTTTGCCAAACCGCTGCCAAGAATGTAGCAAACCTCTGCCAAGAATGTATCAAATCTCTACCATGTGTAGTAAACCTCTACCAAGTGTAGCAAACCTCTACGAAGAATTAAACCTCTACGAAGAATCAAACCTCTACGAAGTATTAAACCTCTATGAAGATGATCTAACCGCTACGTACATCAAACCTCTATGAATTATCGAAACTCTATGAAGTATCAAACCTCTATGAAGAATCCACTACGGAGTTTTGATTTGGATAGAGTTTAGTTTAGATAAGCCAAGAATTGATCAAACCTCTACCACTTGTAAACAAACCTCTACGACAGCCAAACCTCTACCACTTCCAAACCTCTACGATAGCCAAACCGCTACCACTGCCAAATCTCTACGATAGCCAAACCTCTACGACTGCCAAACCTCTACCAGATTTGGGACCACTTGACTAAACCTCTACTTGTACTTGTTTTTGGCCTTTAGCTAACTTTTAACTACAACACAAAAACTAGTACATCCTTTGTCCTTTTCATCGCTAAACCGCTACTAAGAACTAAGCTTGAAGAAATAAGCTTTTTGACACAAAATAAGCCATGAAAGGAAGAAATAAGCCACGAAATAAGTTAAAATAAGCTACGAACAAAAGCTTAATCATACTAACAAAAAGAAAAACAAAAAAACCGTGGCTTAAACAAGGAATCCAAGAAACTAAATAAGCTAAAACCGTGAGCTTATATTACCTAATAAGCCACGAAATAAGCTTAATACAAGTAGAAGTGGAGAACTTGAAGCTTTAGATCAAATAAGCTAATAAGCAAAGCAAGCCGTGAGCTAAAAAACTCCAAATAAGCTTCGAAATAAGCTTGCTTACCATGAACACCTTAAAATTAAGCAACCCACAAACACGAATTCCCCCTAGGCTCTGGTACCAATTATAAGTGATAAGATTCAAGCCTAAAACATAATCCGGAGGTCGGGCCCATAACCCACAGGTCCCAGGATCGAAACCTGGCTCTGATACTAATTGTTAATAATAAGAAACACTAGCTAAACATGATCTGAAGGTCGGGGAGGATTAAACAAATGATTAGCCATATTATTGAGAATGAGAGAAAAGGAAAAGATGTGTATGTGATGGAAGAGAGAAACACACACACCCCTTATGAGATAATACAATAATGAATCCTTACCCCTCCATGAAAGTATGAAGGGGGTATTTATAGTCTAAACACAGCTAAACTATACTAAATAGTCTAATCTAGTCCCTACGTGTTTGGCTATTTATGAACTAATGTAATTCCGGATAAGTCAACATATTTTAAGGCTAACATTTCTTAACCGATGGATTGGTTAAGTGAGCGTGAATGTTGTAAATGATCTATTGGGACTAATTATCCATATCCGGGTAAGTAGCGGTTACTAGATTCGGGAGACACGAACAAAAGGATATATACCATGTCGGATTTCACTAGGTGATCTTGGTCAGATACCTTTAGGGCAGTTATTTTCTTGTTTGGCATATAATATGCTACTTTAAATTAAGCTTCGGTCTCATGAGCTTAGCGCAACAGTAAATACTTTTTTATGTGAAGTTGTATCTGTTATAACTGTCACATGCGTGCTGTGAACTTTTGGTCCACTCTTAATACTAAATTCAAACCTATGAATTCACCAACTTTATGTTGACTGTTTTAAGCAAGTTTTTCTCAGGTGTTTAGCTGGATTTGTTCTTGAAGTGCTATTTGATGTTGCATGCATTGCGAGATGTCTTTCAAGAATGTTTATCTTTAAACTTAAATACTCGTTGTCTTAAAAACATGTTATGATTCCGCTACATTTTTCTTAAGCTTCCGCTAAAACTATTTCATTTATGTCAAGAATATTAAGACTTATTTTGATTTATCCAAAGCAACGAGTTATGTTTTATCAAACGTCCATATAGTGGTCATTTACTTGATCTTGTGCGATGTATATTATGACGTCACGCCCCCGGACACGTATTCCGTCCAGGCCCCGTTTGGGGGTGTGACAGAAGCAACCGGTTGAAAACTGCCAAAAACATCTCAAAACGGCCAAATACGTCTGAACATGGACGAAAACACGCGAAAGCTGGCGAAAACGCGCGAAAGCAGACGAAAATGCGCGAATGCGGACGAAAGCGTGCAAAAACGTTTGAAAACGTAAGAAAACGTGCGAAAACGTAATAAAATGTCAAAAACAGACGGAAACGTGTGAAAACAAAAGAAATCGTAAGAAATCGTGCGAGAACATAAGAAAATGTGCGAGAACGTCTAGAA
Source organism: Tanacetum coccineum (assembly GCA_026074375.1). Taxonomy (NCBI): domain Eukaryota; kingdom Viridiplantae; phylum Streptophyta; class Magnoliopsida; order Asterales; family Asteraceae; genus Tanacetum; species Tanacetum coccineum. Next base: position 27,118 of record BQNB010049104.1, on the reverse strand, counting down.
ATAGACAAAAACGCGCGCAAACGGACGAAAACGTGCGAAAATAGACGAAAACGCATGAAAGCTGAGGAAAACACATGAAAGCCGACGAAAACACGTAACTGCAGACGAAAGCTTAAGAAAATGTCCAAAACGGACAAAAACGTGTGAAAACGAAAGAAAACGTGCGAAAACGGACGAAAACAACAGAAAACGTGTGAAAACAGACGTAAACGTGCGAAAACAGACGAAAACGTGCAAAAACGTAAGAAATCGTGCGAGAACATAAGAAAACGTTCAAGAACGTCTAAAAAAGAACGAAAACGCGCGAAAACGTGGGAAAACAGACGAAAACACGCCAAAGCGCACGAAAACATATGAAAACGTACAAAAACGTATAAGAACGTAAAAAAACGTAAAAACGTACAAAAGCGTAAAAAACGTAAAAACGTAAAAAAAACGTAAAAACGTAAAAAAAACACACAAAATGTCAAAAAGGTTAATTAATTGCAATTTGGGCAAGATTTGTCAGCTCTACAAATAATGAGGGAGTGGTTAGTGTGAGTTTTAGTAAATTTACACTTTTGGTCCCTCCATGTTTCTTTTAATCTTAAATCTTGTCTTTTTAATCTCTTAAAGGTGCGAGGCAACCCTGTTACAAAGTCCATAGAGATTTGATCCCACTTCCAAGTCGGAATATCTAGAGGCTGAAGAAGACCACTTGTACGTTGATGTTCGATTTTAACTTGTTGACACGTTAAGCACTTTGCCACATATCTAGCCACATCATGCTTCATACCATTCCACCAGAAATTTTGCTTTGAATCTCTATACATCTTGTAGAACCAGGATTAATAGAAAAAGGAGAACTGTGTGCCTTAGTCAACACTGCTTCTCGAAGAGAGGAATCGTCGTGAACACATAATCTATTACCGTACCATATCATACCATGATCGTCCACCCGAAATTCTTCCTGCTTACCATTCTTCATATTTTGCACCACCGACCATAATTCACCATCTTCCTTCTGGGCTTCTTTAATCCGCAGTATAAGGTTAGGTTCAATCTTAAGGCTAGTTATATAACCTTCAGAACCACGAACAACTAACTCGACTTCCATGAGCTCTAGATCTTTGATAATCTCGGGTTGAATTTTGAGACAAGCCATGATTCCAGAGTTCTTTCTACTAAGTGCGTCCGCTACAACATTAGCCTTGCCAGGATGATACTCAATATTTGCGTCATAATCCTTGAGAAGTTCCAACCAACGCCTCTGCCTCATATTTAACTCTTTTTGAGTAAAAATATATTTGAGACTTTTGTGATCGGTGAAGATGTCACAAGTTTCCCCATACAAATAATGCCTCCAAATCTTAAGAGCCAAAACGACTGCTGCCAACTCTAAATCATGTGTCGGATAATTCACCTCATATGGTTTTAGTTGCCTGGATGCATAAGCGATAACCTTACCATGCTGCATAAGAACACAACCAAGACCTTTCTTTGATGCATCACTATAAATTTGGTATCCGCCTGTTCCAGAAGGAAGAGTAAGTACGGGGGAAGAAACTAATCTCCTTTTCAGCTCCTCAAAACTCCCCTCTCGTTCTTCATTCCACACAAACTTCTCTCATTTCCGCATAAGTTTCGTCAAAGCCCACAGGTCCTAGGATCAAAACCTGGCTCTGATACCATAATTGTAACACCCCGCCCGAGAATAGGTTGAATGTCACACTTATGGCATCAAAACAAATGCAAGCGGAAGACTTTATTCATAAAAGATGGTTCAACAAATTTCCTCAACAAAACAAAGGAATTAATAGGTCTAGAACATAATGACCTTCAAACGAAAATAAATCCAATACAGAGTTTAAGCGGAAGACAAAAATCTAAAATGCAAAGTTTGAGCAATCTAAATGAAATGGGGAAACTATCATCCATTCAGTCCACTAAGAGCTCCTAAGCACTCTTCACTCATAACCCAGCTTCCCTCTTATTACCTGCCGCGGAGAAAAGAAATGTCGGTTGAGCAAAAAATCTCGTGAACAAGTAAAAACTGAAAAGATAGATTTAAAACATATAAAGTACACGAAATGGGAATCAGCAGATTTCATATAATCATCATAAACTGAACGAAATAGATAGTCAAACAAAACATATAAGCAAAGCCCAACACGGTTCAAAACAAATGTCTAAAGCATGTCCGCCTGCTTAGAACCTACAAACAATTGCATATCATACAATTCAAATGTACATGGAAGCTGTAGCTCCAATAACCTACAAAGTGTGCAATGAGTGTTGGCACCAACATCTAAGCCCCATTACACACCAAAACCAAAAAAAAATGAAATGAAGGTACCTAGATGCATCCATACGCTCCCTACAAATCAAATCATATATGGCCAATTGCATAATAGAGCTCACAAAACAAAAGGGAACGCCGTGGACTGATCACACCGCCACAGATAGTGTCCCGACATTGGTACCTCAATGACGCGGCCATGATACCTCCATGGCTAGTTAGCTCGGGCATCAGAACAGAACAAATGGTTCATATAGCATATCGAAACGAAACATATTATGTCCAAAGAAGATCCTGTCTAAACAAACGATTAAGTCATATCATGGCTATGTTCAAAATGAAGGCGTATCAACGAATTCAAAGGCTCACGAAGTTTATCAAATAAGGTTGCAAACTAAAAAACAAAATCATAGGATGGGAGACATAAAAAATCGGATTTCATCAGCAAGGCAAATATATACTAAGCAAAAGTCATGAGAATCCTTAAAAAAAGATAGAATATCTGTACCTTAAAAGCAATTCAACGCGTACCCGAAAACACAACTTACTCCTTCGGTTTATCTACAAGAATTAGGAGACACTTATTATTTGACGACATAACTAATTACTATGCTTAGCACCTTAATTTATTTGTTACATGCTTATTATTATTATTATTTACTTAACTCATTAGGGCCACCTACATACTTGGTTTTAAGTGTTGCCATATGTGTACTATACATATTGTTAATAAATATAGCCTAATCATGATTCATTGTATATGCTTATATAAAATATAGAAAGTTAGAATGACTGCATCTCGATTAATCATGCCTTGTTTTATAGTCATTATAAATTGCACTTGTATGTTACGTAGTAATATATATGGTTAATTATCTATCAAAGTCTTGCGGCCATCATCCAGATCACAATTTCTTCGTATAAGCCATATTATTTTTAACATTCGCATTATCAAGTTATCTTATACGTTGATAAAACTTATCAAAACATCATAATTAATATGAAAGTAGGATGGACCAAAACATTCTTTTACGGGGAACATGATGTTAAAAGACCAAACAGTGTTTTACTTATTATCGAAATCATTTCGAAAGCGATAAAATATATTCATGTTCAACCCTCCCATTAAACTCATGTATATACATGTTATGTATGGTTTTTAGTTTCACATTAACCTACATCTTTTATAACCCATAGCTAGCGATCCATCATTCATGGTGATTCTTATATATATATATATATAAATATAAAATATATAATTAATATATTGTATATATATATATATTATATATATATATAAATATATCAATATCAGATTAACATATTATAAGTGAGGTGACTTATGAGTAATGAATATGGATTGTAATTGAAGATGGTCAAATATTACCTCAAGGTATACAAGATCACACCGAAACGAAAACACGAACGACAAGATCAACTAGAAAAACGATCCAATCCAACCTAGAACACCAACCGAACACGAGTACGAAACACCGATTTGAATACATAACAAATGCAAACGATGCAGATCGAGACCAAATCCCACGCGTACACCAACAGCTAAACACGTACCCGTCACGAATCTAACACCGCAAGCTATCGAACCAAAACCTTATTCCTTCACCTTAACTGAAACCGAATCCAACTACGAACCAAAACCCGAACAGAAACTCGAACGAAACCAAGACTTTTGACACGAACCCAACACCTATGTGAATCTATTTTTGCAGACGCACTAGTGGGTTAGAATTTGTTTTAGGTTTTCTGTTGAGCGATTCTTAAAAAGATTGGAGTATGGAATACATATATGAGGGTCGTGGATTAACAGAGTATTCGATAAATATGGGATGAGGAGGAGTTGATATTGATCGAGTATTATGGTGAGACTTATCAACGTGGGCTTCAAATGTCATATTTTTGTTATTGTAGTCATGCCATGCATTAGTACTTAGACATAGGAATTGACTTGATTAAATTTTGTAGTCATATATACTAATAGTGTAATTATTTTTTTATATGCTAATATATATTTTATTAAATTTAGGGTATTATAATTCTTCCCCTCTAAAAAAAATTCGTCCGCGAAATTAATGTCGAAACTTAAATGAAAACGTACCAAATTGCGAAAAGAAATGTGGATAATCAGTCCGCATCATTTCTTTGTTTTCCCAAGTAGCCTCGCGCGCGGAATGATTTTTCCAAAGAACTTTAACAAGACGAATGGTTTTCTTTCTCATGACCTGCTCTTGACGATCTAAGATAGCCTCAGGCTTCTCAGCAAAAGACAAATCTTCGCGAATTTTATCAAACGGATATTGGACAACATGATACGGATGATAGTTGTAACCTCTCAAATGAGATACATGAAACACATTATGAACACGAGATAATTACGGAGGTAAAGCCAAACGATAGGAAACTTCACCAACTCGATCTAAGTTTCGAACGGAACCAATGAAATCGCGGAACTTAAATTCCTATCAACGCCCAAAACTGTCGAACCCCCCTACAACGGATACTTTAAGAACACGATCACCAGGTTTAAATTCCAAGGCTCTCGATGACTATCAAAGCATAGCTCCTTTGTCGTTGACCGAGCCTTCTTTAACTTCTCTTTAGCAATTGGCAAACCTCTTTTTCATTCGTTACCTCAACCAATTCCGGACCTTCTATAACACGCTCTCCAACTTCGTTCCAACAAATAGGTGCTCTACACTTTCGGCCATACAAAATCTCAAAAGGGGCCCCTTTAATACTGCATGCAAACAGTATTGTTGTAAAGCAAACTCATAAAAACCCCTAAAAACACAGAATATACGCCCAATTCCAGTCCACTCCAAAGCGCACGATCTAACATATCCTCTAGAGTCTGAATAGTACGTTCAGTCTGCCCATCCGTCTGAGGGTGAAATGCAGTACTAAACTTAAGTCTCGTTCCCCAAGCATTCTGCAAACCTTTCCAAAACCGTGAAGTGAAACGTGGATCCCTATCAGACACACTCGATGTAGGCGTACCATGTAACCGAATAATCTCTTGCTGAAAAATCTCTGCCAACTTGCTAACTGAGTACCCTTGCTGAATAGGCAAAAAGTGGGCTGACTTAGTCAACCGATCAACAACAACCCAAATGAAATGGATGGTCTAGATTTGTCCCTTAGTATGTAGGGAGAAACTAGTATGCAAAATAACTCACCTCCATATACATATATATGTTTCGCAAAGAGCTAAATTTTGCATATCTTAACTATATATAAAAAGAATGAATAATCTCATATTCTTCTATATTTTCATGATTAATTTTAGGGTGCTAATAAACGCACCATATTTTTACAATGCACAATTTTCTAGTCAAATATTTGACTGTAACTTTATTGAAATAAGCAAACATTAAATAGATAAAAATCATTAAAAACACTCATATTCCCTTTCTGGTTGATACTCTCCTCCAATATTATGCATTCTTTTTTCACATATAGTTCCGTCATCAGACCTTCGAGATGCCGGAGCAGGTCATCGTCAATAGCTGCCTCCTGCCGGAATATATAAATCCGGCGTCTGCATAGTTGATTTTTGGTGTTTGTAGGTGGTGACGGGAGTTTTCTTTGCATGTAAATCTAAATCTGGCGTCTATCATCACATGCAGTTGTGAATGTTTTTTTTATAAAATTAAAATTATAAAAATACTTACTTTCGCCGGAAACACCACTAGGAACCACCACTGTCATGTCAGACGGGTACACCTTGTCACCGGAGAAAATCACGTCATTTGAGCTTCATGTGGGTTGATCTTTAATTTTTTAAGATTCATATATTTAGCTCTTATAATTTGTTAAAAGTATTTATTTTGGCTTTTTTGATTTTATATGTTAGTTTAATTTATGCAGTTTGTAAAAAACTTGAGAGAATGATGGATATGAGAAATGTAATGGTGCTGATGGTAAATTGGTAATGAGAGAAAAAAAGTAATAAATGATTAATAAGAATGATAAAAACATGATTAACATTAATTATTTAATTATTGTATAGTTATTAGAGCATCTCCAATGCACTAGTTTTCAATGACTTTTTACTATTTTGAAAAGTCTTTTGAAAAAGTTTTTACCATTGTGTTAAAAGCTTTTTGAAAGGCTTTTTATGAATGACTTGCTAAACTAAAAGTTATTGCTAAAAGCTTTTCCCTCTCACACTTTTGTATTTTATTATTTTTATTTATTTATAAGAAAAGCTTTATAAAGACTTTTATGCATTGGAGTGATGACTTTGAATTAAATTTTAAAGGAATAAAATATAATAAATAGATGGGTTATTAATGTAAAAAAGTCTTTTGAAAACTATAGCATTGTGGATGCTCTTATGTGTGAGAAAAAGTTCGGTGTATTTAGAACACCCCTAATTTTATGTATATTAAATATATAACTATCAAAACCTCGTGCGTGCACGAGTATTATAACTAGTGCATAATGTACAATATTTTTAAAATATGTTAGAGTAAATATGAAATTTACAACTTTTTGAGGAGATATGAAATTGCTTCATTTTTCTTTATAACTTATAAAACTACTTAAAAGAGAGTTTGGATTATGCCTAAAGTACTTATTTAATCTTAATAGTTTTAAATTAGAGTAAAGTGCAAAATACATCCATGTGGTTTGCGAAATAATCATATCACGTCCTACACTCATATTTCGCGCATTTTCCATCCCTCTGTTAGTAAAATGAGGCAACATACATTCCTGAGGACGAAAAGTGCAATTTTTTCCCGTTAAGTACTAACGTGAATCTAACATGAAGGGTACTGTTGTCTTTTTTCTTCCACATAGATGTATAGCGAACCTTTGCCTTTTTTTAAAAAAAAAAATTCAGAAAATTTTTTTTACTTTTTTTTAAAGAAAAAATAATTTTTTGTAATTTAAAAAAAAATTGTACGCTATTTTTCCCTTTGGGCCGAAATATGGCCTCATTTTTTACTTGGTAAAAAAAAATTAATTTCCATGGAAAAAAAATTTCATAGGTTTTTTACTTAGTAAAAAAATTAATTTTTTTCGGATGTTATTTTTCAGTTTTTCGCGCAGTTAGCGTCATATTTTTTCATCCCTCCGTTCAAAAACGTACCTAAACGAAGAAAAACGTATAAAAATGTATAATAACGTAAGAAAACGGATAAAACGGTTGAATGTTTTTTTACTTTTTTATACAAATAAAAAATAACGTTTTTACTTGGTAAAATAACATACGAAAACATATAAAAAATAACGTACGGAAATAAAGTTTTTACTTGGTAAAATAACGTACAAAAACGTATGAAAAAAAATTCCGTAGGGAATTAAAAAAGATCTCCGTAGGAAATTAAATTTTCTTTTACCAAGTAAAAAAGAAATCAAAATTCAAAAAGAAATCTTAAAAAGCAAAGTTTCACTATACATCTCTATGGAAGCAAAAAGACAACAATACATTTTCTGTTAGACCCACGTTAGTACTTAACGGCAAAAAAAATTGCACCCTTCGTCGTCTGAAATGTATGATGCCTCATTTTACTAACGGGTGGATGAAAAGCGCGAAGTTCGCGCTAGAGACGTGAGACGGTCATTTCGCAAATCACAAGGATATATTTTACACTTTACTCTCTAAATTAAGTTTTTGTTTAACATCATACCAAAATAGTTAACGCATGGTTAAAAAAAATAGTTGCCATGTGTTGTTTTATGTTGCTAAAAACGATTAAAAAGGTTGCTTTTACTAAATATTTTCATACGTTTTTTATACATTTTAAAAGTTGTTATTTTATTGCATTATCGAACGTTGCATCATTTTTTTAATTGAAATTTTATTATTTTTATTATATATAAACATTACACGAAACACTTAACTCAAATATCGCAACTAAAATTATCTGCCGCTAAAAAATCACCTCATTCACATATATTCGCATAGTAGTTTTTCAAACGTGTACTTTTTTTAGTTATCTGTTGGTTGTTAGTTTTGTGACCAAGATTATGTTCTGGTGGTAAAGGGACGGAAATATAACTATAAACACTTACCGGTACATATATGACATATTTGATATTGATGTTAATTTTGTTTCTGTTTTAAGAAGGAAATAAAATCTAGATTAATTGCATTAGTTTTGTTATAAAAAACTAACGTGGAATTGACAATCTTTCTTAGAGTGACTTCCTGTTTGACAAGTAGTAAATCTTCATTTTCTTCAAGGTGTTTAATGCATACATTGATTTCGGCTCAATTTTTAGATTGAGTTTTTGAGAATTGCCATTTTTTTTTTCTCTGCATAGCACAAATAGCTGCTGATCCCAAGATGAGAAATTACGTCCAGGATTTCTTGATCTTGTACCAAAGCTCAAAAACTAAAACTTTAAAGTACAAGTATTACTTAAAACACATATTTTATTTTATTATTTTTATTATATATAAACATTACACGAAACACTTAACTCAAATATCGCAACTAAAATTATCTGCCGCTAAAAAATCACCTCATTCACATATATTCGCATAGTAGTTTTTCAAACGTGTACTTCTTTTAGTTATCTGTTGGTTGTTAGTTTTGTGACCAAGATTATGTTCTGGTGGTAAAGGGACGGAAATATAACTATAAACACTTACCGGTACATATATGACATATTTGATATTGATGTTAATTTTGTTTCTGTTTTAAGAAGGAAATAAAATCTAGGATTTATTGCTATTAGTTTTGTTGTAAAAACTAATGATGGTTTGACAATCTGTTTTTAGAGTGACTTCCTGTTTGTCAAGGTAGTAAATCTTAAATTTCTTCAAGGTGTTAATGCATGCATTGATTTCGGCATCAATTGTATATTGAGTTGTTGAGAATTTGCCACTTGCATATGCACAAATGCTCTGATACCAAGATGAAAATTACATTGCCAGGAATTTTTATCTTGTACCAAAGCTCAAAAACTAAAACTTTAAAGTACAAGTATTACTTAAAACACATATTTTTATTAAAACACAGCAAGACACATAGTATATGAACATTACTCTGAGCAAAGAATTTTGTGTGTTGGTGAAAATTAAATAAATCTTCGATTATGTAATGAAGAGTCTTATGAAAACCAGAGAAATTCAGGACTTCAGCATATCCACTTGGGGATATTCATGATAAGGCTACACGCACTCCACCAAAGAAGTGCCGGAACAAATGCTCTAGTTGTCAAACTTTTCTTAATCAAAAGATCCAGAAGGTTGAACACCTTCTTTACGAAATCAAGAAACTTATCACTGGATGAGTCTTGCCAATCAAAAGGCAACTTCTGAATATCAAGAAGCTATACAAGCCACTGAAGACCTTGAATCACCAGTAGTTGGTTTTGCAAAAACATCTGATTACAAAGGAGGATTGGATGTTCAAGTAAACGCTGTTATAAAATAAAATAACACTTTACTTTATTTGGCCACTAAGCAAAGTCAGAAGTTAGTTGAGCTAGAAGAAAAGTTTGACAAGCTCAAGCAGGAAATTCATACGATTAAAGAAAGAGAAGTTCAGCCCGCTGACCTTGAAGATTCAATATCAAGCCTAGCCAAAAGACTTGATAATTTCTCCATCGGTGGAAAACTCCCGGTGAAAAGAATAAACGGAAAAATACACGTCTTTGAAGATCCTAATAAAATCTTTAAAGAACAGTTTGAAAAAGAGTCAAAGAAATGACTTCCAGAAGACCAAGCATCCTCAACAGAAGTTCTACACAAACACAAACAGAACTTCCAACTCAAGAAGATCAAATCCGTGGCTACCGACAAATGGCCCGAAATAGGCATCAAGTAGCTAGAACAACAAGAAGAGTGTTTGGAAGGAGTAATTACAATCGAACTCTTGAAACAGCTGTAGACCCAGAAAGACAGCTTGAAATATCAAGAGAAAGGCGAGCAAATCTTGTTCCAGCAGAAGTACTCTATTCAAACAATAGAAGTACAGCAAGACACAGAGTATATGAACATTACTCTGAACAAAGAATTTTGTGTGTTGGTGAAAATCAAATAAATCTTCGATTATGCAATGAAGAGTCTTATGAAAGCCTGAGAAATTCAGGACTTCAGCATATCCACTTGGGGATATTCATGATAAGGCTACACGCACTCCACCGGAGAAGTGCAGGAACAAATGCTCTAGTTGTCCTCCGAGACACTAGATGGGAAGATAGCCGACAAATTATTGCAACCATGGAAGTAGACCTCTCTGCAGGAACGCAGTTAGTCTATACATTCCCTGATATGATTCTAAGTGTCAATGACTTCCACAATCATGTAGAAGTTGCTATACAGACTCATGGGTATGATACTTGGCAAGGTGGTGAAAGTAACTTACTGATAACAATGGCCTTAACAGGCAGGTTATCAAATACCAGTTATATGGGATTCCAATACAGCGTGGAAAACGTTGTGGATCACCTCACCACAACTGGCATCACAGCAATTCCTGGCGAAAGAAGGAGTATAGAAGAGTTAGAAGGAATGAGCTGGCATCTAAAGCCACCTGAGCAAACTTCAGTACGTGTCCCATCAAGGGTTGCAGTAAATGAAAGGCTAAATAGATCGGTAAGTCTCCGATTTGAAAGATACCGACAAACACCTCAACCACCAAGATACTCAGTTGATCAGCATGACCGAGAAAGAAATGATAACTTGGATGAAGACGAAGAACACTTCATAGGAATCTGCTTACAAGCTCCGCAAGAAGAACATATCTCTTATGACGTATGTTTCTGTGAAAGTTGCTTAAATGAAGCAAGAATCCTAGAAGAAGAACCATTAAATAAAGTTAGGCGATCCAACAAACCAAAACGATCAAGGCAAAAGTCATGGGAAAAATGGTCAACACTTGGGGAACCATCTGGAAAATGGGATTATTATGTCAGGTATGATGCACCACCAGACACAACCCCAATAGAAGAAATTGCAGCAACTGGTTGGGGAGATGAATTCTCAGACGATGAAGTTACCCCAGGAAAGGTAACTATTTTAGAAGAAAGAAGTGATTGGGATGATGATGAACGAAGTGGCGGAAAGGTTCTTGTCATACAAGAAAGACTTGCACAAAATCAGCAAGAATTTCTTGATGAATACCTACCACAATGGGATGAAAATCTCGCCATACAAAAGAAGGAATCAGAGTCGGAATGGGAAAACCCATTCGCAGCAAAGCGTGGTGAGAACCATACAATTCTTCATCTTTCTAAGGAAGAAGAAAATGATGATTTACCATACCCAAAGTTTCGAAATTTCAAACAAGTGGCAGCACAAATCATCAAGAAACATGAAGAACATGCATTCCCATCTTCACAAGTAGAATCAACCCAAAGCTATCAACCCCCACATGATTCAATCATGGGGCCACCAGTCTATCCACCGGCGCAACAGAATCCACAACCATTCTATAGGCCAGACTATCAGTTTGGTTATCCTCAAGAAAAAAGTAAAATATTCAGTGGATTACAAGTTACTTAAAACACACTTTTATATTAAAATACTGCGATAACTTGATGTTACAAGGGTAGTGGTAGTAGTAGTAGTGGTGGTGGTTTTCGATGATTTATACGAACGATTACAACTGCCTTTTATAAGCTAAGTGAAAGAGAATAAACTAAGAATATGCCTTTGAATAAGGCATATGCTTTGGCATCTGGCATATTCCAGGGAATAAACCATGACATATGCCAGGGAATATTCTGAGCCATTATTAATACAATAATTTACAATAATTAAACATAAGTGGTGGGGCCGACGGCTTATCTCTTGTGGACTTTTATAGTACGCATTTGTGGAAATTTGTTACATGCGGGCCCTTCGAGCTTCTGGACAAAGTTGAACTAGACAATTCAATTTTAACGCTTGTAGACAATAATCATCCCATCCCGGGTCCACAATTAAAATTGAATCGTCACTGCTTTCGTCATCTTCTAGAAATCCTTTCCTGTTGTAGCGGTACTTGGCATCGTCTATGATTGCGTCATCTTCTAAGTAGTTAGATGTTATTGCGTCCCAATCTTTGTGCCAGGGCTTCCAGTTCGATGAGGATTCTTCTGGCTTCTTTGTTTTGAATTCGAACATCTTCTCTTTGGTCTGACCAGTGGTTGTCTTTGGTTGATTGTCCAGTGGTTGTCTTTGGTTGATTGTCTACAAGCGTTAAAATTGAATCGTCCCGTACTGCTTTGTCAAGAAGCTCGAAGGGCCCGCATGTAACAAAATTCAACAAAGGCGTGTTACAAAAGTCCATAAGAGATAAAAGCCGTCGGCCCACCTATGTTTAATTATTGTGAATTATTGTATCAAATAATGGCATAAGAATATTCCTTGGCATATGCCATGGTTTATTCCCTAGAATATGCCAGATGCTAAAGCATATGCTTTATGCCAAAAGCATATCCTCCGATTGTATAGCCTATAAAAGGCAGTTGTAATCGTCTGAGTTGATCAATGATTTTAAGGGCATATGTGAGATCCCTTACTAACAAAAAATTACGTTGCCAGGAATTTTTATCTTGTATTAAAGCTCAAAAACTAAAACTTTAAAGTACAAGTATTACTTAACACACATTTATATTAAAATACTACGGAAGCTTGATGTTACAAGGGTGGGGGTAGTAGTAGTGGTGGTGGTTTTCGATGATATTTTACAAACGATTACAACTGCCTTTTATAGGCTATACAATCGGAGGATATGCTTTTAACATAAAGCATATGCTTTGGCATCTGACATATTCCAAGGAATAAACCATGACATATGCCAGGGAATATCCTATGACATTATTTGGTATAATAATTTTTACAATAATTAAACATTGGTGGGACCGGCGGCTTTTATATTTAAACATATAAGTGGGGCCGACGGCTTATCTCTTTAGACTTTGTAACACGCGTTTGTAGACTTTTGTTACATGCGGGCCCTTCGAGCTTATGAAAAAAGTAGAACGGGATGATTCAATTTTAACGCTTGTAGACAATAACCATCCCATCTCGGGTCCACAATGGGATTTACCATACAATTCTTCATCTTTCTAAGGAGGAAGATGATGATGATTTACCATACCCAAAGTTTTGAAATTTCAAACAAGTGGCAGCACAAATCATCAAGAAACATGAAGAACATGCATTCCCATCTTCACAAGAAGAATTAACCCAAAGCTATCAACCCCCACATGATTCAATCATGGGGCCACCAGTCTACCCACCGGCGCAACAGAATCCACAACCATTCTATAGACCAGACTATCAGTTTGGTTATCCTCAAGGAAAAAGTAAAATATTCAATGGAAGATATGGTGAGTATTACAACTCACAGTGGACTCTACCACCGGCATGGACAGAATCCGGAGTAATGCTAGTGTTACCAGCAGACCTAGGCTTATGGTCAGAAGTAATATCCATATGGGAGTCTATAACAATCAATAGACTTAACAATCAAACATGGTCTGACAATAAAGCAAAGTTAGCTTTTGTGGAAAATCTTCTTGGAGAAAGTGAGAAGTTAATGTGGCAACAATGGCGAACCGCATACCCAGGGGCATATTCTGCTCTTGAAGCAATTGCAGATGAACCACAAAATATAACATCACAAGTGAGGCAGTTAATTCTGTTAGAAGACCCATACCGTGGCTCAACTGATGAACAAGACAGAGCATACAGGGATTTAGACAGAATAACCTGTGAAGACACCAAGAATTTGTGGTCATTCTTAGAAGACTTCAGGCAATTGGCAACCAAATCAGGAAGATTATATTTTCCTTCAACAACAGAAAAGCTTTTTGCCAAGCTTCCACCTTCTTTATCCAAAAAGATTGAGGAATCATTCAGGGCTAAGCATCCTGGTCTTAGCTCAGGAGTCTTACCTGCAATTAAGTTTACTCATACCTTCGTCTCAGAAATGTGCAAAGATGCAGCACTCGCTAAAGAATTAAGAGATTTATCTCTTTGTTCTGCCATACCAATTCCTGGTTATTACAAAAATAACAGGAAGAAATATGGAATGAGAAAATCAAGAACATACAAAGGAAAGCCGCACAATTCTCATGTGAAACCATTCAAGAGAAAATACAAAGACGATAGAGGACGAGTGAAGAAGTGCAAATGCTTTATTTGTGGAAAAGAAGGGCATTTTGCAAAAGATTGCAGAAGTAAACAAGGAAACATTGCAAGATCAGCTGTCTATCAAGAATTGGATCTTGATGACAATTGGGATATTGTTTCAGCAGATTTTGATGATAGCAGTGTTTATAGCATATCAGAAGGAGAAGGTGATACTCATCAAAGTATCAGTGTTATGGTCCAAGATACTCCTGTTGAAGAAACAGTTTTTATGGCGATAGAAGATGATGAGAGTGATGACGATCTGGAAGAAGAAGATAATCAATTTGGTCATCATGCTTTTATGTTCCATCCTAGACCACCAACAAAGATAGCAGAGATGGTTCAATCTGTCGGATCGTGGAAACCAGACAAAGAATTACCAGTCAAAAGTAAAGAATGTGAGCATGAATGGAATGAAAACATGGTTACAAACTATACCATCTGCTATTACTGTGGGATACTAACCACAGACACGTCAAGGCTTAACTGTCCCAAATGCCAACTTACAACATGTGCCCTTTGTGCAAGAAATTATCTTGGCAAAACACTTAATGTCAAAAGAAAACAGCTCCAAAAACAAGAAGAAGAAAAGGACTTCAACAGCAATGAAGTAAAGCTTCTTAAAGAACTTTTGAAAGAAAAGACAAAACAAGTGCAATAGATGATCAGAGATCAAGCCAAAGAGTACTATGAAAATAAAGCTGCTATGCAAAAGAAAGAAAAATATGGCAGTCAAAAGAAAGCTTGTTAGTAAGGGATCTCACAGATGCCCTTAAAATCATTGATCAGCTCAGAATTGAAAAGGAAAGGCTTGAAGAACAAAATCATAATTGAAAAAGAAAAAGCTTGAAGAACAAAAGAATGAAGAAATAAGAAAACTCAAAGCTCAGTTGCAGAAGAAGGAAGAAGAAGCAGAAGTCCAGTTTCCTAAAGAAGAATTCCCACCACTGGGAAGCACTCATGATGCAAGACCTTGCGTAGAGACAGAGGTTCATTATTTTGGAAACGCCACTGCAGTTCCAAAAATTAGGAAAGTTACCAATCAACTTTATAATGTTAAAGTTGAGTTTGATATTCCTAACTGCAAAGCTTTTGGAACCACTGCAATAATAGACACAGGAGCATCAGCATGTTGCATAAACAAGAGAGTTATTCCAGAAGAAGCACTGGAACCTCTAAATCAGACTGTCGTCTTCAATGGCTTAAATTCAAGTCAACAGGCTACTCATAAGATAAAGCAAGGCCATTTCCTAATTGAGGAAAACAAATTCAGGATACCTCTCATATATGCTTTTGATATGAGAGACAGCAATGGTATCGAAATGCTAATAGGAGCCAACTTCTTAAGATCTATGAAAGGAGGAATTCGAATAGAAGGAGATGAAATAACCATCTACAAGAAGGTCACTAAAATCAAGACTTCAAATCAAACAGAAATTGCAGAAATTGCAGAATTAGAAGTCAGTGAAGAAGAATTCCTAGAGATAAATGAATCCATTTATTTCAACCAAGAAGGAAGTAGGGCATTCCAAGAACAGTTTAAACCTGTCATTGATAGGTTAAAACAGCAGGGATATATCGGAGAAGAACCCCTCAAGCACTGGAAAAAGAATGGTGAACTTTGTAAACTGGATATCATCAATCCAGATGTTACAATAGAAGACAAGCCATTAAAGCATGTAACGCCAGCAATGGAAGACTTGTTCAGAAAACATGTTGATAGTCTTCTCAAAATTGGTGCTATCCGCCCAAGCAAAAGCAGACACAGAACAATGGCGATGATCGTTAATTCAGGAACAACAATTGATCCTGTAACAGGAAGAGAAGTTAAAGGAAAAGAGAGGATGGTGTTCAATTACAAATCCTTGAATGACAACACATACAAAGACCAATACTCTCTACCAGGCATAAACACGATCATCAAGCGAATAGGAGGAGCAAAGATATTCTCAAAAAAATCAGATTCCCTCAAGTTGCTATGGAATAAGAATCAATCCCTTTAGACTGCGTTATAGTCCCAGGAGGACACTATGAATGGCTGGTTATGCCACTTGGTCTTAAAAACGTACCAGCAGTATTCCAAAGAAAAGAGGATGGATAAATGCTTCAAGGAACCGAATCATTCATTGCCATATATATTGATGATATACTTACTGGTTTTCCCTCAAAAATAAAAGATCATGCAAAACATTTGGAAAAAATGTTAAAGATCTGTGAAGACAACGGTTTGGTCTTATCTCCAACAAAAATGAAGATAGCAGTCTCAACAGTAGATTTCTTGGGAGCAGTTATAGGAGAAGGAACAATAAAGCTGCAACCACATATCATAAAGAAGATTGTAAACTTCAATGAAGAAGAACTAAAGACAAAGAAGGGATTAAGGTCATTCTTAGGAATCCTTAATTACGCTCGAAATCATATCCCAAAGCTTGGGATACTCTTAAGGCCTCTTTATGAAAAGACAAACGCTCATGGAGACAAAAGATTGAAGCCCTCTGACTATGAACTAGTCAGAAAAATCAAAGAACAAGTTCAAAACCTTCCGGACCTGGAAATTCCACCGGAAAATGCTTACATCATTCTGGAAACAGATGGATGTATGGAAGGATGGGGAGGAATAGTTAAATGGAAAAAGAGCAAGGAGGATCCAAGAAGTTCAGAAAGAATATGTGCATATGCAAGTGGCAAATTCTCAACAACTCAATCCACAATTGATGCCGAAATCAATGCATGCATCAACACCCTGGAGAAATTGAAGATTTACTACCTTGACAAACAAGAAGTCACTCTAAGAACAGATTGTCAAGCCATCATTAGTTTTTACAATAAAACTAATAGCAATAAATCCTCAAGGGTTAGATGGATCAAGTTTGCAGATGCAGTCACCGGAACAGGAGTCAAAATTAACATAGAACACATAGAAGGGAAACATAACACCCTTGCTGATTCTCTTTCGAGACTTGTTAACCTTTGTTTTGCAGGATGCACAGGAGAAATGAAGGAATTAACAGCAGCAGCTCTTTACTCAGTGGAGGAAGCTCTAAAGTCCCCCAATACCTCTCAGAAGAATATGAAGATCACTTGCGAAGAAGTCATGAAGATTTCCAACCACTTCCTAGAATCTTCACAAAAACTATCTTCACACTTGAAGAACCAGGAGCAATGTATAAATCTTACCAGCTCAAGGCCAACCAAACCCCAATCAGAATGGATAAATCTGATGCATGGAGATCAGTCGCTCAAGACCTTGAACTTCACTTCAATCTATCAAGAAGAGCAGTTAAAAGCCATGCGACACTATAAGGCAATCATATAATAATACAGAAAGCTAAATCTGCTTTGTGAAATCAACCAAAGACAACCACTGGCCAAGGTCAAAGAGAAGATGTTATAGTTCAAAATAAAGAACCAGAAAAAGGTCCTTATAGAACAGGAAGCCTTGGCACAAGGATTGGGGCGTAATAACATCTAACTACTCAGACAAAAATGCAATCAACGACGACGACGATGCAATCAACAACGATGACGATGCAATCAACGACGACAACAAGCACCGCTACAACAGGAAAGGGTTTCTAGAAGATGACGAACGCAATGACGATTCGATTTTTATTGTGGACCCGGGATGGGATGATTATAGTCTACAAGCGATAAAATCGAATCGTCCCAAAACCACTTAGTCCAGAAAGCACGAAGGGCCCTCATGTAGCCAAAATCTACAAACGCGTGCCATAAAAGTACTACAAAGAAAAAGCAGCCGGTCCTACACTATGTGATTAATTATTAAAGCCGCCGGACCCGCCTATGTTTAAATAATAAAGCCGCCGGTCCCACTCATGTATAATTAGTTTGAATTATTATGGCCAGGGAATATGCCATGGTTTATTCCATGGAAATGCTAAGAAGCCAAAAGCATAAAAAGCCATAGATTTCCAATGAGGCAAATTCTCTTCTATAATAGCCCTATAAAAGGCAGCTGATCCAGTTTGTAAAAAATCATTGAAAAACAACCACCACCACTACTACTTACAAGCCACCAACCCCCCCCCCCCCCCCTATGTAACAATCAAGCTTCCGAGTGTTTTTAATATAAAGGTGTGTTTAAAGTTTCTTGTAATATAAAGTTTTAGTTTTTGAGCTTTAATACAAGATAAAAATTCCTGGCAACGTAATTTTCATCTTGGTATCAGAGCTTTGAATCAAAAACATTTCCTTAAGCTCTATGGAAGTGCTTAAAGGTCCTTCAAGGTATATTCAAGGAAAAGAAGTAAAGGATATTTTTATCAATAATTCGTATTTCTACGGAAACATTTCCTATTAAAAATTTTAATAAAAACCTAGTTTTTTGTAAAAAGACAGCGCAATTGCGTCATTGAAAGTAACCGCAACGAGACGGGAAAAAAGTTTGAAGTTAACGTTTGGTGAATCTAAAAACAAAGTTTGTAAATTTATCCTTGAAGTTTTTAATGTTAAGTCCGAAGCGCTTTGACAAGAAATACCGTATTGGTACAGATAAATCACGAACTTTAGATCCTGAATATATCGACTTCATAAAGATAGTCCTAAACCACAACAAACCGATTAGCAAAAATCTAGCTTGTGTTCATAGATCCGTTTAAATCTATTTCTAATATCACTTAAAAATTAAAAAGTTTTTCTGAAAAACAAATAAGAACTTGAGTCTAGAGTCCAAAATTGTCAAGAAAATCCTTTAATCCTTGTGAGGAATTACGAAAAACACAGAGTGAAACCAGAAAAAGCATTCAACAAATCTCAGAATGAGATACAACATCTAAAACCACTCACAAAAAGAGAAGTCTTAAACCTTGTTTCAAGAGATAGTGAGCAACCAAAGTATCGAAAAGGAAGCCTTAGACTAACAGAAGATCTTAATCAAAAGATTCAGAAGGTTGAACACCTTCTTCACGAAGTCAAGAAGCTCATCACCGGATGAGTCTTGCCAATCAAAAGGCAACAACTGAATATCAAGAAGCTATACAAGCTACTGAAGATCTTGAATCACCAGCCGTTGGTTTTGCAAAAACATCTGATTACAAAGGAGGTCTGACTAATCAAGTAAACGCTGTTATAAAACAAAATAACACTTTACTTTATTTGGCTACTAAGCAAAGTCAGAAGTTAGTTGAGCTAGAAGAAAAGTTTGACAAGCTCAAGAGAAATCCATACGATAAACGAAAAGAGAGGTTCACCGCTGAAACTTGAAACTCAATATCAAGCCTAGCCAAAAGAACTTATAGTTTCATCTTCCCATCAGTGGATAACTCCCGTAAAAGATTAAACGAAAGAATACACGTCTTTGAAGATCCCAATAAAATCTTTAAAGAACAGTTTGAAAAGGAGTCAAAGAAATGACTTCTAGAAGACCAAGCATCCTCAACAGAAGTTCTACACAAACACAAACAGAACTTCCGACTCAAGAAGACCAAATCCGTGGCTATCGACAAATGGCCCGGAACAGACATCAAGTGGCTAGAACAACAAGAAGAGTTTTTGGAAGAAGTAATTATAATCGAACTCTTGAAACAGCTGTAGACCCGGAAAGACAGCTTGAAATATCAAGAGAAAGGCGAGCAAATCTTGTACCAGCAGAAGTACTCTATTCAAATAATAGAAGTACAGCAAGACACAGAGTATATGAACATTACTCTGAGCAAAGAATCTTGTGTGTTGGTGAAAATCAAATAAACCTTCGATTATGTAACGAAGAGTCTTATGAAAACCTGAGAAATTCAGGACTTCAGCATATCCACTTGGGGATATTCATGATAAGGCTACACGCACTCCACCGGAGAAGTGCAGGAACAAATGCTCTAGTTGTCCTCCGAGACACTAGATGGGAAGATAGCCGACAAATTATTGCAACCATGGAAGTAGACCTCTCTGCAGGAACGCAGCTAGTCTATACATTCCCTGACATGATTCTAAGTGTCAATGACTTCCACAATCATGTAGAAGTTGCTATACAGACTCATGGGTATGATACTTGGCAAGGCGGTGAAAGTAACTTGCTGATAACAATGGCCCTAACAGGCAGGTTATCAAACACCAGTTATATGGGATTCCAATACAGCGTAGAAAACGTTGTGGATCACCTCACCACAACTGGCATCACAGCAATTCCTGGTGAAAGAAGGAGTATAGAAGAGTTAGAAGGAATGAGCTGGCATCTAAAGCCACCTGAGCAAACCTCAGTACGTGTCCCATCAAGAGTTGCAGTAAATGAAAGGCTAAATAGATCGGTAAGTCTCCGATTTGAAAGATACCGACAAACACCTCAACCACCAAGATACTCAGTTGACCAACATGATAGAGAAGTAATAGGGAACGATAACTTGGATGAAGACGAAGAACACTTCATAGGAATCTGTTCACAAGCTCCTCAAGAAGAACATATATCTTATGACGTATGTTTCTGTGAAAGTTGCTTGAATGAAGCAAGAATTCTAGAAGAAGAACCAATAAATAAAGTTAGGCGATCCAATAAACCAAAACGATCAAAGCAGAAGTCAAGTGAGAAATGGTCAACACTTGGGGAACCATCTGGAAAATGGGATTATTATGTCAGGTATGATACACCACCAGACATAACCCCAATAGAAGAAGTTGCAGCAACTGGTTGGGGAGATGAATTCTCAGACGATGAAGATGATAAAGTTACCCCAGGAAAGGTAACTATTCTTGAAGAAAGAAGTGATTGGGATGATGATGAACGAAGTGGCGGACAAATTCTTGTTTCATACAGAAAGACTGCACAAAATCAGCAAGAATTTCCTTGATGAAATCTACACAATGGGATGAACAAACTCCCATACAAAAGGAAGAATCAGGGTTTAGATGGAAAACCAACATTCGCAGCGAAAGCGTGAGAGAAGAAACCATAACATACAATTCTTCATCTTTCGAAGGAAGAAAATGATAAGAGTGATTTACCATACCCAAAGTTTAGAAATTTTTAAACAAATGGCAGCACAAATCATCAAAAACATAAGGAACATGCAATTCCCATCTTCATCCTCACAAATAAGAATCAGACCAAAGCTATCAACCCACATTATCAATCAATGGGCCACAGTCTATCCACCGGCACAACAGAATCCACAACCCTTCTATAGGCCAGACTATCATATGGTTATCCTCAAAGGAAAAGTAAAATATTTAGAGAGGATAATGGAGAATATCCACCACAGTGGACTCTACCACCGCATGGACAGAATTCCGAGTAATCTTGTATTACCATCATACCCCAGGCTATGGTCAGAAAGTACTGATCCAGATGGAGTCTATAACACTGAAATAGACTCAACAATCAACATGGCTGATAACAAAGCAAATTTAGCTTTTGTTGGAGAACCTTCTTGGAGAAAGTGAGAATTAATGTGGCAGACCACTGGCGAACCGCATAGCCCAAATCATATGCTTCTCTTGAAGCAATTTGCAGATGGGGAACCACAGAAACATATCATCTCTAATAAGGCAGCTAATTCTGTTAGAAGACCCATACCGTGGCTCAACTGATGAACAAGACAGAGCATACAGGGATTTAGACAGAATAACCTGTGAAGACACCAAAAATTTGTGGTCATTCTTAGAAGATTTCAGGCAATTGGCAACCAAATCAGGAAGATTATATTTTCCTTCAACAACGGAAAAGCTCTTTGCCAAACTTCCACCATCCCTATCCAAAAAGATAGAGGAATCTTTTCATGCTAAACATCCTAGTCTTTAGCTCAGGAGTTTTACCTGCAATCAAGTTTACTCATACCTTCGTCTCAGAAATGTGTAAGGATGCAGCACTCGCTAAAGAATTAAGGGATTTATCTCTTTGTTCTGCCATACCAATTCCTGGTTATTACAAAAATAACAGGAAGAAATATGGAATGAGAAAATCAAGAACATACAAAGGAAAGCCGCACAATTCTCATGTGAAACCATTCAAGAGAAAATACAAAGACGATAGAGGACGAGTGAAGAAATGCAAATGTTTCATTTGTGGAAAGGAAGGACATTTTGCAAAAGATTGCAGAAGTAAACAAGGAAACATTGCAAGATCAGCTGTCTATCAAGAATTGGATCTTGATGACAATTGGGATATTTTTCTCAGCGATTTTTGATGATAGCAGTGTTTATAGCATATCAGAAGGAGAAGGTGATACTCATCAAAGTATCAGTGTTATGGTCCAAGATACCCCTGTTGAAGAAACAGTTTTCATGGCAATAGAAGAGGTTGAAAGTGATGACGATCTGGAAGAAGAAGATAATCAATTCGTCATTCATTCTTTATGTTTCCACCTTGAACCACCACAAGATGAGCAGAAATGGTTTCAATCAGTCGATCGTGGAAACAAACAAAAGAATTACCAGTCAAAAGTAAAGACTGTGAGATGAAATGGAATGGAAAACACTGGTCACAACTATACCATCTGTTATTTCTGTGGGATACTAACCACGTACACGTCAGACTTGAAATGTCCAAATGTCACTCACACATGTGCCCGCTGGCAAGAAATTATCTCGACAAACAGTTAATGTCAAAAGAAAACAGCCCCAAAAGCAAGAAGAAGAAAAGGACTTCAACAATAACAGCAATGAAGTAAAGCTTTCTTAGCGAGAATCTTTCTGAAAGAAAAGACAGAATAAGTACCAACAAATGATCATAGATCACGTCCAAGGAGTATTATGAAGAAAAAGCTCTATCAAAAGAAGCAGAAATATGGCAGTTAAAAGAAAGCTCGTTAGTAAGGGATATTTCAGATGCCCTTAAGATCATTGATCAGCTCAAAATTGAAAAGAAAGAGCTTGGAGAACTCATAATTGAGAAAGGAGAAAGCTTGGAAGAAACAAAAGGATGAAGAAATAAGAAAACTCAGAGCTCAGTTGCAGAAGAAGGAAGAAGAAGCAGAAGTCCAGCTTCCTAAAGAAGAATTCCCACCACTGGGAAACACTCATGTTGCAAGACCTTGCGTAGAGACAGAAGTTCATTACTTCGGAAACGCCACAGCAAGTCCAAAAATTAGGAAAGTTACCAATCAACTTTACAATGTTAAAGTTGAGTTTGATATCTCTAACTACAAAGCTTTTGAACCGACTGCAATAATCGACAACAGGACATACACATGTTGCATACACAAAAAGAGTTATTCCAGAAGAAGCACTGGAACCTCTAAATCAGACTGTCGTCTTCAATGGCTTAAATTCAAGTCAACAGGCTACTCATAAGATAAAGCAAGGCCATTTCCTAATTGAGGAAAACGAGATTCAGGTATACCTCTTTTATATGCGGCAGATATGAGAGACAGCAATGGTACGAAATGCTGATAGGAGCTAACTCTCCTAAGATCTCTGAAAGGAGGAATACGAGATAGAAGGAGATAAATTACCATCTACAGAAGTCACTAAAATCAAGACTTCAATCAAACAAGAAATTTGGCAGAAATTCAGATTTAGAAGTCAGAGTGTGAAGAAGAATTCCCTAGAGATAAATGAATCCATTATTTCAACAAGAAGGAAGTAGGGGCATTCCAAAACAGTTTAAATCTGTCCATGATAGTTTAAACAGCAGGGATACATTGGAGAAGACGCCTCAAGCACTGGAAAAAGAATGGTGAAATTTGTAAACTGGGATATCAATCAATCCAGAATGTTACGAATATAAGACAAGCCATTAAAACATGTAACGCCAGCAATGGAAGACTTGTTCAAAAAACATGTAGATAGTCTCCTCAAAATTGGTGCTATCCGTCCAAGTAAAAGCCGGCACAGAACGATGGCGATGATCGTTAATTCAGGAACAACAATTGATCCTGCAACAGGAAGAGAAGTTAAAGGCAAAGAGAGGATGGTGTTCAATTACAAATCCTTGAATGACAACACATACAAAGACCAATACTCTCTACCAGGCATAAACACGATCATCAAGGCTAATAGTATGAGGTCAAGAAGATTTCCGCAAAGTTTGATCTCAATCATGATACCCATCAAGTTGCTTGGATGAAGACTCAATCCCTGACAGCGTTCTTAGTCCAGGAGACTCTATGAATGTCTGGTTATTCCATTTGGTCTGAAAAACGCTCCAGCAGTATTCCAAAGAAAGAGTTGATAAATGCTTCGAGGAACAAAACATTCATCGCATATATATTGGATGATATACTAGGTTTCTAAAAAATGAAAAAGATCTATGCAAAACATTTTGGAAAAAAATGTTTAAAGAACTGTGAAGACAACGGATTGGTCCTGTATCATCCAACAAAAATGAAGATAGCAGTCTCAACATAGATTTCTTGGAGCAGTTATTGGAGAAGGAATCAATAAAGCTGAACCACATATCATAAAGAAGATTTGTAACTTAATGAAGATGAGCAAAAAGACAAAGGATAAGTAGTTAGAGGTCATTCTTAGGAATCCTTAATTATGCTCGAAATCATATCCCAAAGCTTGGGATACTCTTAATGCCACTTTATGAAAAAACAAATGCTCATGGAGATAAAAGATTGAAGCCCTCTGACTATGAATTATTCAGAAAAATCAAAGAACAAGTTTTCGAAATCTTCCGGACCTGGAAATTCCACCGAAAATGCTTTAATCATTCTGAACAGATGAGGATGGAAGGATGGGGAGGAATAGTATAAATGGAATAAGAGCAGGAGGATCCAAGAAGTTCAGAAGAATATGTGCATATGGCAAGTGGCAATTCCTCACAACTCAATCCACAATTGATTGCCGAAATCAATGCATGCATCCAACACCCTGGAGAAATGAAGATGTTACAACCTTTGACAAACAAGAATCACTCTAAGAACAGATTTGTCAAGCCATATAAGTTGATTAACAGTACAAATATAAGAACTAATAGCAATAAATCCTCAAGGGTAGATGGATTAAGTTTGCAGAGTGCAGTCACCGGAACAGGATTCAAAATAACCATAGAACACATAGAAGGGAAACAAACACCCTGTGCTGATTCTCTTTCGAGACTTTTAACCTTGTTTTTGCAGGGATGCACAGGAGAAATAATGAATTAACAGGCAGGCGCTGCTTACTCATTGGAGGAAGCTCTAAATTCCCAATTACTCAGAAGAATATAAAGATCACTTGCGAAGAAGTCATGAGTTTCAACCACTACCTAGAGATCTTCACAAAACTATTTTACACACTTGAAGAACCAGATCAATGTATAAACATACCAGCTCAAGGCTAACCAAAGACCACAATACAGAATGATATATCTGATCATGGAGGATCAGTCGCTCAAGAAAACCTTGAATTTCAGCAGCAAGAAGAGCAGTCAAAGCCATGCGATCACCTACAAGCAATCATACAATACAGAAGCTCAAATCTGTTTTGGAACTCAACAAACAACCACTGTTCGATCAAAAGGAAGATGTTTAGAGTTCAAAATAAAGAAGCCAGCGAATCCTCATTGAACTGAACCTTGGGCACAGAGGATTGGACGAATAACATTTAACGACGACAACGCAATCAACGACGACTACACGAGCATCATACGACGATGGCAAGTACCAGCTATAATCGGAAAAGATTCTAGAAGAGACGAAAGCGAGTGACGATCGATTTTATATGTGGACCCGGATGGTATGATTATAAGTCTACAAGCGATAAAAACGAATCGTCCCGTACCACTTGTCGCATAATCCTTCGAAGGCCGCATGGAACAAAAGTCATACAAACATCCACAGAGATAAAGAAGACGACACCACCACTATGTTTAGATAATGAAAGCCACCGGACCCTGCATATTTTGTTAAATAAATAAAAGCCGCCTGTCCCACTCATGAATTATATGTGTTGAATTATTAGGCCAGGGAAGATGCAATAAGGTTTTATTCCCGGAATATGGCTAAGGATGGCCTAAAGCAGTATGCTATATGCCAATGGCATATTCTCTTCTTGTATAGCCTATAAAAGGCAGTTGTAATCAGTTGTAAAAATCATCGAAAACCATCAAACACCACCACTACTACTACTACCACCACCACTTGTAACAATCAAGCGGCTTTCCTTTGTATGTTCTTGATTTTCTCATTCCATATTTCTTCCTGTTATTTTTGTAATAACCAGGAATTGGTATGATAAAAATTCATGGCAACGTAATTTTCATCTTGGTATCAGAGCTTTGAATCAAAACGTTCTTAGCTCTATGGAAGGCTAAGTCCTTCAGGTATATTCAGGAAAAGCAGTGAAGGTATTATTTTATCAATAATTCGTATTTCTACGGAAACATTTCTATTAAAAATTTCATAAAAACCCTTGTTTTTGGTAAAAGACAGCGCAATTGCTTCTTTGAGCTGAAAGTAAGAAAGAGCATCATTAGCTCACCCTGAGGTGTGAATCCGAGACCAACTCTGGCGTAAGAGTAAGTATGGTGGTATGAGATAAATGCAGAAAATATAAAGTGTGGTCTAGAGTAAGTATTATGTGTCGTCTTGGGGAAAAGAGCCCTCTCTTTATACTATTTGGGATTCACTACAAGACATAATCGTGGGGCTCTCTCTTGGTATGACCTGTCGGTTGCATGTCATTCCAAGGACAGTGGTCCTTCGTACGGAATGTACCTTTTTTCGGGCTGTTCCTTAGGTGCCGCTGCGCTAGGACGGAGCTAATAACTCCAGACCTGATATGTCCTTCGACATGGAAGCTTCTCCGGAATTCTGGTGGTGACTCTGCACCTGACTTGGCCTTTGACAAGTCAGCATCTCCAGAGC
>BQNB010049103.1:13151-42210 GCA_026074375.1 Tanacetum coccineum | reverse complement strand
TGACGTTTTAAGCAATGTTTTCAGGAGGTCAATAGGCACGAGGTGCCAAGGATGCATTGGGTTACGTTTTGGATTGCACGCTTAAAGACTTTTATATCATATTTTGGGAAATCTATGTCATCTTTTGTAATATTAAACAAGGAACAAGTGAAGCTATAAGATTTTGTAATATGTCTTTTAATTAAATCCAATGTATCAATTTAAACGACTTTTTGTGTCGTTCTTATATATATCTTGTACTGTTGATCTTGAAGTAACACGCCCCGGATCCTTATTCCGCTGCGACCCAATTTGGGGGTGTTACACATATTCAACTCCTTCTGATCGAATATGTGTTGAAGGCTCTTATGATCTGTATAGATAACACTCTTTGTCCCATACAAATAATGCCTCCAAATCTTTAGCGCAGACACCACTGCGCCTAACTCTAAGTCGCGAGTCGTGTAGTTCTTCTCGTGGATCTTCAATTGTCCTGATGCACAGGCGATTACCTTATCCCTTTGCATAAGAACACATCTTAATCCTTGGTTTGACGCATCACAATAAACCACAAAATTTTCTACTCCATCCGGTAACGACAATATTGGTGCATTACATAAATTGTCCTTCAATGTTTAAAAAGCTTCCTCCTGCTTCTCACCTACTTATACTTCTAATTCTTCTGAGTCAACGAAGTAAGGGGTTTAGCAATCTTGGAGAATTTTTCAATGAAACGTCTATAATATCCAGCCAATCCCAGAAATGATCTTACTTCAGATGGTGTCGTGGGGGCGTTCCAACTTTTCACCGCCTCAATCTTACTTGGGTCCACATGAATACCGTCGTGATTTACCACGTGTCCAAGAAAATGTACCTCTTGCAACCAGAACTCGCACTTAGAGAACTTCGCATACAGCTTCTCCTTCCTTAGCAAATCCAACATCTATCTCAAATGATTTTCATGATCCTCCTTCGTCTTTGAGTATATCAAGATATCGTTAATAAACACTATGACAAACTTATCCAGGTACGATTTGTACACTCGGTTCATTAAGTCCATGAAAACTGCGGGTGCATTTGTTAATCCAAATGGCATAACCATAAACTCAAAATGTCCATATCGTGTTTTGAATGCAGTCTTCGAGATATCATCATCCTGCACTCTCAGCTGATGATAACCAGATCGAAGGTCTATCTTATAGAAGTAGCGCGCTCCTTAAAGTTGGTCAAACAAATCATCGATCCTAAGGAGTGGATAACGATTCTTGATGGTCAACTTGTTCAGTTCACGATAGTCTATGCACATGCGAAATGATCTATCCTTCTTCTTGACAAACAAAACTAGCGCTCCCTATGGTGAGTGACTTGGCCGAATAAATCCCTTGTCTTGCAACTCTTGTAGTTGCTCCGACAGTTCTTGCATCTCCGAAGGCGCTAGTCGATATGGAGACTTTGCTACGGGCGTCGCTCCAGGAATCAAATCTATACGAAACTCTACTTGTCGTTGTGGTGGTTATCCTGATAGGTCATCCGGAAATACGTCCTCGAAATCACGTACGATAGGAATATCGCTTAACGTCGGTTCATTCGCCTTTGTGCTTATTAACGTCTTTGTCTTCCTGACATTATGTTCTCCTTGAACATAAAGTACCTTACCTTCTTCTACATGTATCTTAACTATCTTCTCGTGACATACGATCACAGCCTTTTGGTTTGACAACCAATCCATTCCTACTATCACATCAAAACTTCCTTGTCCTAATGGTATCAAGTCTATAGGAAATATAGAATCTCCTAGCTCTAGTCTATAGCCACGGAAAATTCTATTAACTTCTTCATTCTTACCATTAGCTACTTCTATCACATACCTAAGGTTTGCAATACTAGGTTTCTCATTTAATAAGGGCGCAAATTTAGTGGATATAAAACTAAAATCAACACCAGAATCGAAAAGCACAGTAGCGTAGAGATTGTTTAAGGAATACGTACCTGTCACTACGTTAGGATCCTAAAGAGCATCAATAGCATTCACATTGAAAGCCCTTCCTCTAGCTTGGTTCTCATTGCCTCGGGTGTTCCTATTCCCTTCCAATGCTAGCTGATTTCCAGATTGATTACGGCCTCGGTTCCACTTAGGACAATTTAGACATAAGTGATCCAAACTTCCACACTCATAACAAGCTCTCTGCCCATCTCTTGGCCTAACTGCTCGTATCGACTCTACATGCCTAACCGATGTTCTACAGTCTCTGGCTAGCACACTATGCATGGTCCTTTTTCAGCATGAAAACCATTACACCTAGCGCACTTTGGAAAATTTCCATTTTCTCTTCTAGGAGGAACTGTTGCTACAAACCCTCGTCCCCCTTTAGCTTTCTTTTTGTCTTTTCCAACACTTTCTGACTTACTCGCCTCATCCCTCTCTTTCCTTTTCTCACCAGCCTTAGCCAAAGTACCATTATGGACTGCCTTATCAGTCAAAATCCCAACGGTAAGAATAGCAGCTTGAATAGTAGCAGGTTGAGTAGCTCAAAACATTCCATGAATCTGAGATGGAAACCCATTAATGTACCTTATGACACACATTGCCTCATGAGTTACCACATGTGGAACCAACATTGCCAACTCATGAAATTGATCAGTGTATCCAACATGATCAACACCAACACTTGAATGATTCCAGAACTCGCCTTCT
Source organism: Tanacetum coccineum (assembly GCA_026074375.1). NCBI lineage: Eukaryota > Viridiplantae > Streptophyta > Magnoliopsida > Asterales > Asteraceae > Tanacetum > Tanacetum coccineum. Next base: position 39,536 of record BQNB010049103.1, on the reverse strand, counting down.
AACTTCTTAATCTCATTGTTTGGACAAAACTCCGTCGTTAGCAATGCCTTGAAGTCATCCCACGCCATTGCATTAGCAGCATCTCGACCTCTTGCTTGGACTTGAGTATTCCACCAAGTCAAAGCTTTGCCAATGAACGAACTCGCGGCATACTTAACCCTTTGATTTGCCAAACATTCGCTATTATCTATCACGGATTCCATCTTTTCAATCCATCTAGTCAACGCTACCGCACCACCAGTTCCGTCAAAGTCTCGAGGTCCACACACCACAAATCCTTTGTAGGTGCAACCATTGTTTCCTCCACCATTTCCATTATCATTGCCATTGTTGAGGTTGTTAGTCACTTGAGTCACGATGTTCGGGATGATGTTCTGAAGTTATTGAGCAATGATTTCCATGACATTAGGAGGGTTGTTAGGTTGTCGTGTTTGAACCATGTTTTTGATAAGACATAGGATTATATATATTAGACGATATACTACAGATTTCATAACCCATGATATTACATTTCCCAAAATACTATATACGTACAAGCATAACTAACCAATATGTGTCAATACCAGTTACATGTAATCATACTTGCAAGTCTATTTGTGTTGTGGCGCATGTATAATGATGTTGTACACCATAATTATAGATGACCCCTTTTACGCGTATACTCACTCCTATGAAAACACTTCTTGAAATCAACACATCATGCAACACATAACACATTTAATAAGGCACATAGCACACAAGATAAATCCTAAACCACTTTTCATTAATAATAATCATAATCAAAAATAACATTTCCTAACATGGTTCAAACGATAGAAAGAAACACTAAACATCCTAAATCAAATCGATTGCACGAGTAGTCGGGTCAAGGTCGAACTCAGCTCCCACCAATGTCTTCCATCGTCAAGCTCATGGGTTGATTACTAGCCGTAGACTCAAGGTCTGAATCTTTAGTATCATCAGTCAACCAACCGTTCATATTTCCCTCTTGTGGTGGTAATGGGTAAGGTGCAAACTTGTTCCTTTGGTCTTCCATTTGGAGTTGTGGATGATCCACGAATCCATATTTGTTGTAAGGAGGGTGCTCACTAAACTCTTCTTCTTCTTCATCCGAGGTGTGGTATTCTTGGAACCTAGAAACATTTCCTTCCTTGTCGATCCTTCTTCTCCGAATCACTCCAATCGTTTGGTCACCTACTTTCTTCATAGTCATACTCTCTTCCACTTTACACGGATATAAGTCGATGGGTATACGGCACTTACGGTTTGTACGCCATATCTTACAGCCAGAAATTGGGTCGATATAACGCTTAATCCCAGTTGAACGCATGATTCCCCAATGAAACTTACGCTTTGAGGGAGACATAACTCTATAAATAAGGAAGAGTATAAGCTCCATCAGATACTTGGCGACGAAGAAAATAAATACTAGCATATATGTATAAATATATTCTTACTACGAAAATAGTAAACAAATAGGCAATTGGAACTTCAAAAAAATATATATATATATACATATATATACATATATATATATACATATATATATACATATATATATATATACATATATATATATATTCTCTCTATGAAAATAGTAAACGAATAGGCAATTGGAACTTCAAAATATATACATAAAATATATTATACATACGTACACACAAGCACATAGTTCCTAAATGCATCTATATGAAGGTTCCTAGTTATAGTCTAGGCCAATCCACCTAGTTCTCTATAACCTTGGCTCTGATACCAATCTGTCACACCCCGCCAAGGCGGAATCGCAAGGCATGATCAATAGGCATCATCACAACACAAGGCGTCAAAATAAAGAAAACTAAAAATGACATTCATTAAACTTCAAGATCCAAAGCGTGTTATGACAACGCCCAAAACAATAATCCAACATATAATGCATGAAGAACAAAACATGACAAGTTCAAATGAAAACTAAAACAGATAAATCATAGACTCCGCATGCAAGCCTATGGTCCAGCTAACTCCTCTTCCTAACTCTTCACACGTTTTGCTCACCTGAAAATGATGCTAAAAACGTCAACATAATTGTTGGTGAGAGTTACAGGTTTAAGACTCACTTATGACACCGCGATCAACAAAAACAACATTTACGAACATATATGCATGGCTATTCTATCACAAAATAAATTCACATTTATCTGGGGTGGATCGTACCCCTCCGTCCCACAATGTCTTCGCGCAAGACTGACCCACTTGACTAGCTAAGTCCGTTCGGGTCTCACACAAGGTCATGTCATCCTCACATACACATGCCTTACCACAATTCATATCACATAGCAATCATATAGTTCGACACTTAAAAACACATATCACGGTTCATAATTCAAAAACAGTTTTGCATCATTTCCATCCTAAAATATAAGTAAAAAGTGGGACTGTAAAACTCACCTGATGCAAAGCAAATTCCAATTCCTTCACTTAATCTTGCAAAGAATCTAAACAAAACAATACACACATATGTTACCATCGATTAGGTCACACACCCAAGTCGATGTAACAATCACAACGATGGATACTCTATATCCTATCTTGATTCAACTCTTCTATATACTCCTCATACTTGCTAACCTCAAGTTACCTCACAAACTTTACTTCTCAACTTTCTGCTTTTTTACTCAGTTTTTATAGTCACAAGATGACTCTAAATAAAATACTTAAACACCTAATTGGTTCTTCTCCTTACATCCCATAGCTCCCTAATGAGTTGTGAGCTTTTATGATTTTTGGATAAAAATAATAGTGAGTGTAACCATTTTTTTAAAAATTCGTCATCATCAATCACACAGATTCGGATCTGAACGCACACCAAAAAGTTTGACTTCATTAGACACACTTAAACAATGAATTAGCCTTAGCCCTTCGAACTGAAGTTAATAGACACATGAAATATGATCTCTGTGTTTTGGAAACTCTAAATTCGAATTTTAAATAGGGTTTTTTACTCCTTGTAATCTGACCTAAATCTGACCCGTATTTACTGTTTTAACAACTTTTCTTGCAAAAATCATTTAACTAACTTCCCGGACTCCAAATCGTGCGAGGCCGGTATTCTGAAAAGTAGACTCTCGGAACTTATAAATAACCTTAAGAAAATAAATGTTTCATTACTCCGTAACGGAGATATTCATCAAACAATTCAGACTTAAATTCCAGAAAACACAAATTCATTATTTAAACAAAATTCGAACCCTAAACTCTAACAATAATTTATAAACGCAACCCAAACGATCTAAGATTTATCTAAACTAATTAATTACAGAAACTTGATCATAAATATAAAACCCTAATCCATCCTTAATGATCGTTATGTTAAATAAAATCAATTGAATTAAAAAGGGATTTAGAAAACAATACCTTAACTCTTGAAAAAATTTAGGGTTTTCTTCTTGTTTTTAAGGTTCGACAGATTGGGGTTGTAGGGGAGAGAAAAAGTGATTTTTGATTAAGTTATGATTTGTATTTATAGTGTTAAAAGATAATTACCAAATAAAAATTGTAATCTAACTATGATTACTTTTCTTTTTTTCTTTTCTTTTATTCGGCCTATACAACCGTATTTACATATATATATATGTATATATATATATATATATATATATATATATATATATATTAATCTTTTATTTATTATACATTTACTTTAATTCTAAGTAAAAACCTTTAATTATTTTGCTAAGCCTTGAACTTTCTAACTAGTTTTCAAACTAACATTCGATTCTAACCATTTTTAAAAATAGAAAGCACTCTAAAATCTATAAAATGCTAAACTAATATATATAATATGAATTGCATATACATAGTACGTACACAGAATATTACGTACACGACATTTAAATTACATAAAGCTTTCAATGATTTCATTCCACAAGTACCATTAATCATCACTCTTGTACTTCCATCTCATACACATATAAAACACATAAAACACATATTGACACACATAAACTGAATTATGCAGGCTTTAACTAACCTGCTAAAATCTCAGTTGTCACAGTATCCCCTCCTTTAGGAAATCTCGTCCCAAGATTTAACCATTAGTCTCGACATTAGCATTCTCAAACAACTAGAGATACTTAGCCTTCATATGATCCTCACGTTCCAAGGTAAACTCTGGTCCACACTTGGAATTCCATCGGACTTTCACGATAGGTATTTTTCTACGCTTAAGAGTTTTGACCTCACGGTCGATAATCTCTAAAGGCTCTTCTACAAAACGTAATGTCTTATCTACCTTAATCTCATCCAACGGCACATGCAAATTTGCATCAGCTAAATACTTTTTTTAGATTTGACACATGAAACGTGTCATGCACACTACTCAATTCTTCAGGTAATCTCAACCTATATGCCACAGGACCAATCCTATCGAGGATCTTGAAAGGTCCTACAAATCTTAGAGCTAACTTTCCTTTCTTTCCAAACCGCACTACACCTTTCCAAGGTAAGACTTTCAACATTACATGATCACTAACTTGAAACTCTAAACGTTTCCTTCTATTATCTGCGTAGCTCTTCTGACGATCTCTAACCGCTTTAAGTCTATCTCTAATCACAACCACTTTATCAGTTGTTTCTTGCACCAACTCCGGTCCAATTAATCCGCTATCTCCTATCTCAGCCCACAATATCGGCAACCTACACTTCCTTCCATACAACGCCTCAAAAGGAGCACAACGAATGCTCGAATGATAGCTATTGTTATAGGAAAATTCAGCCAATGGCAAATGAATATTCCAACTTCCACCAAAATCAATCACACACGCTCTTAGCATATTCTCTAACGTTTGTATTATACGCTCGCTTTGTCCATCCGTCTGAGGATGATAAGCCATACTAATATCTAAACGTGTTCCCAACGGTTTTTGCATCGTTTGCCAAAACCTTGACGTAAAACGTCCATCCCTATCAGAAATAATAGATGTTGGTACACCATGTCATGCAACAATCTCATCGATGTACAACCTTGCTAGCTTTTCCATACTATAATCCTCTGGTATTGCCAAGAAATGCGCTGATTTGGTCAACCTATCAACTATGACCCAAATCGCATCATGACCACTACTTGATCTTGGAAACTTTGTTATAAAGTCCATCGCATCATGACCAACCCTGACGGTCTTTGATACTCAGCCTTCACCTTTGCGCATGTCAAACACTTGCTAACATAAATATCAATCTCCTTCTTCATACCCGGCCACCAATACATGTCTCGAGGATCATAGTACATCTTGTCCGCTCTGGGATGCACAGAGTAGCTCGTCTTATGAGCTTCGTCCATGATGTTGGTTCTTACACCGCCCATAATGGAACCCATATACGATCCATATAGGGTAGGTCCATCTCTCGTCATCTCCCATTTGTTGGTCCATACCATTCAATCCTTCAGCTATTACATTTTCATCCTTAAACGCTTCAACTTGAGCTGCCAATATCAGTCCTTTAACTCCGGACTGAATTGTCACAGCTATCGCTCGTACTCGTCGAGGCTTCACTCTATCCTTTCTACTTAAAGCATCAGCTACTACATTACTTTAACTAGATTGGTAAACATAATCTCACATTTTATAATCAATAAACAGCCCCTAACATCTTCTTTGACCATATTCAACTCCTTCTGATCGAATATGTGTTGAAGGCTCTTATGATCTATATAGATAACACTCTTTGTTCCATACAAATAATGTCTCCAAATCTTTAGCACAAACACCACCGCGCCTAACTCTAAGTCGTGAGTCATGTAGTTCTTCTTGTGGATCTTCAATTGCCTTGATGCATTGGCGATTACCTTATCCCTTTACATAAGAACACATCCTAATCCTTGGTTTGACGCATCAAAATAAACCACAAAATCTTCTACTCCATCCGTAAGACCAACAATATTGGTGCATTACACAAATTGTCCTTCAACATTTAAAAAGCTTTCTCCTGCTTCTTACCCCACTCATACTTCTAATTCTTTTGACTCAACAAAGTAAGGGGTTTAGCAATCTTGGAGAAATCTCAAATGAAACGACTATAATATCCAGCCGATCCCAAAAATATAACTTCAATGGTGTCATGGGGGGCCTTTTCCAACTTTCACCGCCTCACTCTTGCTTGGTCCACGTGAATACCGTCGTGATTTACATGTGACCAAGATAAAGTACCTCTACAACCAGAACTCGCACTTAAGAACTCGCATACAGCTTCTTCCTTCCTTAGCAATCCAACATCCATCACAAATGATTTTCCCATGATCTCCTTCGTCTTGAGTATATCAAGATATCGTCAATAAACACTATGACGAACTTATCTAGGTACGGTTTGTACACTCGGTTCATTAAGTCCATGAAAACTGCGGGTGCATTTGTTAATCCAAATGGCATAACCGTAAACTCAAAATTTCCATATCGTGCTCTGAACGTGGTCTTCGAGATATCATCATCCTGCACTTTCAGCTGATGATAACCAGATCAAAGGTCTATCTTAGAGAAATAACGCACTCCTTGAAGTTGGTCAAATAAATCGTCGATCCTAGGGAGTGGATAACAATTCTTGATGATCAACTTGTTCAGTTCATGATAGTCTACGCACATGCGAAACGATCCATCCTTCTTCTTGACAAACAAAACTAGCGCTCCCCATGGTGAGTGACTTGGCCGAATAAATCCCTTGTCTTGCAACTCTTGCAGTTGCTCTGACAGTTCTTGCATCTCCGAAGGCGCTAGTCGATTTGGCGACTTTGCTACGGGCGTCGCTCCAGGAATTAAAAATATACGAAACTCTACTTGTCGTTGTGGCGGTAATCCTGACAGGTCATTTGGAAATACGTCCTCGAAATCACGTACGATAGGAATATTGCTTAACGTCGGTTCATTCGCCTTTGTGCTCATTAGCGTCTTTGTCTTCCTGACATTACGTTCTCCTTGAACACAAAGTACCTTACCTTCTTCTACAGGTATCCTAACTATATTCTCGAAAAAACAAACACAACACAGCCTTTTTGTTCGACATCCAATCCATATTCTACTATTCATATCAAAACTTCCTTTCTTAATGGTAATCAAGTCTATAGCGAATATAAATATCCTAGCTCTAGTCTGACAGCCACGGAAATTCTATCAACTCCCTTCCTTCCTTACCTATCATCTACTTCGATCACATACCCAGGGTTTGCAATACTAGGTTTCACATTTAATAAGGGCGCAAATTTAGTAGATATAAAACTAAAATCAACACCAGAATCGAAAAGTACAGTAGCATAGAGATTGTTTAAGGAATACGTACCCGTCACTACATTAGGATCCTGAAGAGCATCAATAGCATTCACATTGAAAGCCCTTCCTCTAGCTCGGTTCTCATTGCCTCGGGTGTTCTTATTCCCTTCCAACGCTAGCTGATTTCCAAATTGATTACGTCCTCGGTTCTACTTAGGACAATTTAGATGTAAGTGATCCAAACTTCCACACTCATAACAAGCTCTTTGCCCATCTCTTGGCCTAACTGCTCGTATCGGCTTTGCATGCCTAACTAGTGTTCTACAGTCTCTGGCCATGTGACACGGCCTTTGGCAATTGTAGCACACTATGCATGGTCATTTTTCAACATGAAAACCCTTACACCTAGCGCACTATGGAAAATTTCCATTTTCTTCTCTAGGAGGAACTGTTGCTACAAACTCTCGTCCCCCTTTATCTTTCTTTTTGTCTTTTCCAACACTTTCTGACTTACTCGCCTCATCCCTTTCTTTCCTTTTCTCACCAACCTTAGCCAAAGTACCACTGCGGACTTCCTCATCAGTCAGTATCCCAGCGGTAAGAATAGCAGCTTGAATAGTAGCAGGTTGAGTGGCTCGAAGCATTCTACAAATCTAAGATGGCAACCCATTAATGTACCTTGTGACACGCTTTGCCACAGGAGTTACCAAATGTGGAACCTACTTTGCCAACTCATGAAATCGATCAGTGTATCCAGCATGATCAGCACCAACCATTGAATGATTTCAGAACTCGCCTTCTAACTTCTCAATCTTATTGCTTGGATAAAACTATGTCGTTAGCAATGCCTTAAAGTCATCCCACGCCATTGCATTAGCAGCATCTCGACCACTTGCTTGGACTTGAGTATTCCACCAAATCAAAGCTTTGCCAATGAATGAACTCGCGACATACTTGACCCTTTGATTAGCCAAACATCCGCTATTATCTATCACGGATTCCATCTTTTCAATCTATCTAGTCAACTCCACCACACCACCACTTCCATCAAAGTCTCAAGGTCCACACGTCACAAATCCTTTGTAGGTGCAACCATTGTTTCCTCCACCATTTCCATTACCATTGCCATTGTTGAGGTTATTAGTCACTTGAGTCACGATGTTCGGGATGATGTTCTGAAGTTGTTGAGCAATGATTTCAGTGACATCAGGAGGGTTGTTAGGTTGTCGTGTTTGAACCATGTTTCTGATAAGACATAGGATTATATATATTAGACGATATAGTACAGATTTCATAACCCATGATATTACATTTCCCACAATACTATATACGTACAAGCATAACCAACCAATATGTGTTAATACCAATTACATGTAATCATACAATGCAAGTCTATTTGTGTTGGGCGCATGTATAGATTATGTTGTACACCAAAATTTTTAAATGCCTCCTTCACGTAATACTCCTCCTATAAAACACTTCTTTGAAATCCAAACAGTCAAGCAACACATAACACCATTTAATAAGGCACATAGACACAAGATAAATCCTAAACCACATTTTCATTAATAATAACATAAATCAAAATACATTTCCTAACATGGTCAAATGATAAAAGTGAAACACTAAACACCAAAATCAAATCGTATTGCACGAGTATGTCCGGTCGAGGTCGAACTCACTCAACCAAAAAGTTCTTCATCGTCAAACCATGGGTTGATTACTAGCCGCAACGCAAGGTCTGAATCGTTAGCCATCACAGTCAAACAACCATTCATATTGCCTCGTATGGTGATAATGGGTAAGGTGCAAACTTGTTCCTTTGGTCTTCCATTTAGAGTTGTGGATGATCCATGAATCCATATTTGTTGTAAGGAGGGTGCTCACTAAACTCTTCTTCTTCTTCATCCGAGGTGTGGTATTCTTGGAACCTAAAAACATTTCCTTCCTTGTCGATCCTTCTTCTACGAATCACTCCAATCGTTTGGTCACCTACTTTTCTCCATAGTCCATACTCCTCGTTTCACTAAACACGAATAAGTGATGGTGTACGGCACATACGGTTTGTATGCCATAACAGCTAGTAATTGGGTCGATATAACGCTTTAATCCCATTGAACGCATGATTCCCCCCAACGAAACTTACGCTTGAGGAGACATACTCTATAAATAATGGAAGGGTATTAGCTCCTCAATACTTGGCGTCGAAGAAATAAATCTAGCGTAAAATATAATATATAATATATATATATATATATATTATAATATTATATATATATATATATATATATATATAGCTTGGTTCCGTTGAGAAGGTTTTTATTTTGAGAAGATTAAGAAATCTACGTTTGAGCAAATTGATTCATATTTTGATTGATTCACAAGTAAACATCATTTAATAGTGAATCAAAGCTATAAATCACAAATTTGATTCACAAATCATTGCTAAAATCGAGTTATGGTAATGATTCCTTAAATTTGTATAGAAGATTCAGTATTTTACTTATATTGCAAAACGAAGATTTTTTTAACATTGATTCAAATTTTTTTACACATTTTGAATATAATCACATTAAAATGAGTTTTACGCTTGAAAAACTTGAATCAAAGTTAAAAATCTATCATTTTTGAAAACCTTCTCAATCTTCTCAAATAAAACCTTTCTAATTGATTCGGATTCCTGTCAATAATATATATATATATATATATATATATATACATATATATATACATATATATATACATATAATATATACATATAATATATACATATATATATATAAATACATATATATATATATATATATATATATATATATATATATATATATATATACACATATATATATACATATATATATACATATATATATATATACATATATATATACATATATATATATATATATATATATATATATACACCACATATATATAATATATATATATAGTATAATATATATAATTATATATATATATATACCCACCATATATATATATATATATATATAATAAATATATATAGTAATAGTACACACACACACACATATATATATATATATATATATATATATATATATATATATATATATATACATATTGTGGTAATATATATAAACATAATATGTATATATAAATATACATAATGATATATATATACAAATATGTATAAATATATATCTATATATATATACATATATCTAATATATATACATATAGTTTAAATAAATATTAAATATAAATATATATACACATATCTAATCTTACCAAAAAAAATAGTAAACGCATATAGGCAATTGGAAACTTCAATATATACATAAAAATATATTAATAATACTTACACATAACCCTATATTCCTAAAGCATCTATATGAAGGTTCCTAGTTATATTCTAGGCCAATCCACCTAGTTCTCTATAACCTGGCTTTGATACCAATCTGTCACACCCCGCCAAGGTGGAATCGCAAGGCATGATCAATAGGCATCATCACAACACAAGGCATCAAAATAGAGAAAACTAAAAATGACATTCATTAAACTTCAAGATCCAAAGCGTGTTATGACAACGCCCAAAACAATAATCCAACATATAATGCATGAAGAACCAAAACATGACAAGTTCAAATGAAAACTAAAACATATAAATCATAGACTCCGCATGCAAGCCTATGGTCCAGCTAACTCCTCTTCCTAACTCTTCACACGTTTTGCTCACCTAAAAATGATGCTAAAAACGTCAACATAATTGTTGGTGAGAGTTACAGGTTTAAGACTCACTTATGACACCGCGATCAACAAAAACCCTTTTACGAATATATATGCATGTGCTATTACATACAAAATAAATTCGACATTTTTCTGGGTGATCATAACCCGCTCCGTCCCAAAATGTCTCCACGCATAATGGCCCACGTGACTAGCTAAGTCCGTTTGGGTCTCACACAAGGTCATGTCATCCTCACATACACATGCCTTACCACAATTCATATCACATAGCAATAGCACATAGCAATCATATAGTTCGACACTTAAAAACACATATCACGGTTCATAATTCAAAAACATTTTTGCATCATTTCCATCCCAAAATATAAGTAAAAAGTGGGACTATAAAACTCACCTGATGCAAAGCAAATTCCAATTCCTTCACTTAATCTTGCAAAGAATCTAAACAAAACAATACACACATATGTTACCATCGATTAGGTCACACACCCAAGTCGATGTAACAATCACAACGATGGATACTCTATATCCTATCTTGATTCAACTCTTCTATATACTCCTCATACTTGCTAACCTCAAGTTACCTCACAAACTTTACTTCTCAACTTTCTGCTTTTTTACTTAGTTTTTATAGTCACAAGATGACTCTTTATAAAATACTTAAACACCTAATTGGTTCTTCTCCTTACATCCCATAGCTCCCCAATGAGTTGTGAGCTTTTAGGATTTTTGGATAAAAATAATAGTTAGTGTAACCATTTTTTAAAAATTCGTCATCACAAATCACCCAGATTCGGATCTGAACGCACACCAAAAAGTTTACCTTCATTAGACACATTTAAACAATGAATTAGCCTTAGCCCTTTGAACTGAAGTTAATAGACACATGAAATGTGATCTCTATGTTTTGGCAACTCTAACTTCTAATTTTAAATAGGGTTTTTACTCCTCGTAATCTGACCTAAATCTGACTCGTATTTATTGTTTTAACAACTTTTCTTGCAAAAATCATTTAACTAACTTCCCGGACTCCAAATCGCGCGAGGCTAGACTTTTTGAAAAGTAGACTCTCTGAACTTATAAATAACCTTAAGAAAATAAATGTTTCATTATTCCATCACGGAGATATTCATAAAACAATTCAGACCTAAATTCCAGAAAACACAAATTCATGATTTAAACGAAATTCGAGCCCTAAACTCTAAAAATAATTTATAAACGCAACCCTAACGATCTAATATTTATCTAAACTAATTAATTACAGAAACTTAATCATAAATATAAAACCCTGATCCATCCTTAATGATCTTTTTTTTTAACGGCAAACTTTTATTAAAAACTGCACTCTAGCAAGACGCTAGAGGAAAATTACAAAGAAATTAAATTTGGATGTCTAATCCAAGTCTCCCAACTAAACTTACTATTACATCTAGATGAACACCAAGTAAAAGAACGAGTCACAATGTCATGGAAAATAATTGAACGTCTCGGTTGATTATCCGCAAAAATGTGTTGGTTTCTGAAATTCCAAACATGCCACCATGCAATGTAGAACACTCCCTCTAAAATACTTTTAAGCTTAGCTCCCATCCGAATCGACTTCAGCCACGATAACCATTTCGTATACGAACTAACCTGCTGCCAATCTAAGTTCCACCAACGACAAACATGTCTAGACACGAGAGAAGCAAGATCACAGCAGAAAAAAATATGTGAAACATCTTCATTTATGAAACTACATACTGGACATGTAGTAGAATCTAAAGAAATACCTCGAAGAATGAGATTACTCTTTGTAGCCAATCTATCATTTCGAACTTTCCACGCAAACACATTCACTTTAATTGGAATACATTTGATCCAATGAGTAGCAAACAGGCTCCTTTGGTAACATAAAATCATCTATCATAGAACGAACATCCTTTACCAAAAAATCGCCACTCCCATTTAGATCCCAAACCTAACGGTCTTTCGTATTCGAGAAAATAAAAGACCTGATCAAATCATGAAGTTGCGTATATTGTTGAGATTCAACACCACCCCGTATCCTTCGACGAAGCGATTGATCAAGAGCAATGGGATGACATTTATCAGCCACCGTGCACAATTTATTGGACTCGAGGGCATAAATACGCGGAAACATCAATTTGAGAGGTTGGTCACCTATCCAAATATCTTCCCAAAAGCATGTGTTCAAACCATCACCCACACGTTTTCTACAGTGAGAAACCAAATCAATACCCCGAACTTTCAAAGAATGAATTTCACGTAAAATGGAAGCCCACGGAGAAAAATTGGCAGCCTGAAAACGATTAATATCGTCGCCATGAATTGCGCGAACCAACCGAAACCAGAGGGAATCCTCCTGAGAAATAAACCGCCACACCCACCTGAATAATAAGGCCCTGTTTAGAGCATAAAAACTCGATACTCCGAGACCACCATTCCTTTTCGCGGCTAAGACTTTCGTCCACTTAATCCATGTAATCTTCTTATCACCACCATCAACACCATTAAAGAACTTACTTCGTATACTTTCCATCACATTCAGGACAATTTTAGGAACTTTATAAAGAGACATAGCATATATCGGAGTGGCACCAAGAACAACTTTTAACAAAGTAAGACGTCCCCCAATTGAAAGAGTTTTGTTCTTCCACTTTGAAAGACGCAACTTAAGTTTACAAAGAGTATCTTCCCAAGCTCGAACCCTTGACATAGAAGATCTAACAGTAACCCCCAAATATATGAAAGGAGTGTTAAGAATGGAACACCCAAGTTTAGAAGCAGCTTCAACAAGATCATAATGGTTTACACCTACACCCATCAGGTTTCTCTTTTGCATATTTATTTTTAAACCCGAAGTTAAATAAAAGCATTGAAGAACTTGAAGAATAAGATTCGAATCAGACAACTCACCTACGAATACGGCGTCATCCGCGTAAAACAAATGAGAAATCATGACTGAATTATCAACCAACAAACCTTTGAACATGCCTGCTTCTATAACTCTTGAAAATGACAAATGAAGGGATTCCATAACCAAAATAAACAAATAAGGGGCAAGCGGATCCCCTTGTTTCAAACCACATTGGACTTGGAACTCGGATGTAGGACTCCCATTTACAATGACCGAAGCCATAGCCGAGCTGAAACAACCCGAAATCCACGATCTCCATTTAGAACCAAAGCCAAAAGAGCGTAAGACATCATCAAGAAAATCCCATCTAACCGAATCATATGCTTTAACGAAATCAACTTTAAAAAGCATGGCCTGTTTCTTCTTTCTTTTACACCAAGATAACAGCTCATTGATTATAAAAGGCCCATCAAGGATTTGCCTGTTAGATACAAAAGCTGTTTGAACATCAGAAACGAGATCGGATATAACTGACGACAAACGATTCGCTAGGATTTTAGCAACAACCTTATACATACTACCAATTAAACTTATAGGACGAAAATCACTTACAAATTTCGCATCAGGGACCTTTGGGATTAAGGCAACGAAAGAAGAATTGCAACCTCTCGGAAAGTTACTATGGTCAAAAAACCATTGAATTGCCTTACAAAATTTCGGGCCAACAAGAGACCAGAATTTTCGAAAAAACTCAAAAGTATATCCATCCGGACCAGGGGATTTGTTTTCACCACAATCCCACACCGCTTTACGAATTTCATCCATGGACACGTGACTTTCTAGATCCTCTTTTTGCTACTGAGAAAGTCTATTCGGAAATGTAAAGTTAATGTGGCTGCGACCTGAAGATAGATGCTGAAATCGAGAAGCAAAGTGATTCCTGGAAGCTTCTTTAACACGCATAGGTTCGACAATCCATTCTCCATCAACCATAATACCATGAAAATACTTTGTATTTTCGTCACCCTCTAGCGCCCATTTAACTTTAGCTTTTTGAAGATTATCACGCGCATCTACAATTTTTTTTCTTGAAGCGATTGCATAAGGTTCATTCGTAAGAGAAGGAGCTCGTTAATAAATTTACAACAATCTAACTTTTTATCTATGTCTCCCAACTTCAATTTTGTATCTTTGATGAAAGTGTTATGGTTCTTTTTTCTATCAGTAACCCACTCACGAATAACTTTTTTAAGACCTTGCAATTTCTTTTTGAATCTAACCATGTCATTTATGTCTTCACGCTGCATACCATTGCAGGAATCAGACACCAGTTTATCAAAAACATCCCATGAAAACCATGAATGAAATAGACGAAAAGGAGTTGCTCCAAAATCCATAAAAATCTCACGTAAAAGAATAGGTCGGTGATCAGACAAGTGTCTATCCAGGCAAATAGACAAAATTTAAGGAAATATAGATTGTAAACCTTCAGATAACAAGAACCTATCTAACTTACTCATCTTCTGAGCCGATGAACGAGACCACATGAAAGAATAACCCTCCAAAGGAAGATCAATTAGCCCCGAGTTGGCTATAAAAACATTAAACTCATTTGCACCACTAACATTGAAAGTCGACCCCAATCGCTCATCTTTTGATCTAACTTCGTTGAAATCTCCCATAACTATACATTCCCCATTCCAATGATGAATAAGATGAGTAATATATTGCCACAATGTATGCTTTTCTATAACAGATTGAGGAGCGTATATAGCAATAATAAGGATCTTAGACTTAGTCGGCATCCATGTACCTTAAACAGCTATGAAATTATCTGAGATGGTATGGCAATCTTTTAGAAAAATATAAGATTCCCACATACAAACTATACCTCTAAAATTACCAATAGAATCACTAGAGAGATAAGCAAAGTTCGAGTTACCCCAAATGTATTTAGCTTCCATAACCAAAAAATTCTCCATCTTTGTTTCTTGTAACGCCAAGAAATTTACTTTATGTAAAACATTTAACTCCTTGTGTCCCAATAATGTTCACCATATCCTTTATACATCCTTCCATTGAATAACCCATGGTTCATCCTAGCTTAATCATATCATCCATAACTTCCAAGATTGATCCACCTTTTTTATTATTATTCATATACGAATGTTGCACATCATGACTAGATATCTGATCTTCTATAGGTGGTGAATCCGCCATTGTACGTGAGTTAAAACCAACAGATAGACTTGAAACTTTGTCTTCCACCTTCTTGTTATCTTCAGCATCTGGTGTAAAACCTAGTGGGTAGGTCTTTTCCGACTCACTTTTGGCTTCATTATCTTGCTTCTTTAAAAGATCATAAATTTGAAACGGATCCTCAGAAGCTTGGTTCATTTGATTCGACTGTTGTTGATGTTCATCTTTATCATCATGCCCAAAATAAGTATCAGATACACCATCATCATCTGAATAAAATTTTGACCCTTTATCCTCCTGAAATAAAGGAACCCGCGCAAATAGTTTTTTTGCCGAATAACAAAAGCTTTCCCACGGATGAGTATTTTAAAATTTTCCAAAATATTGTCCTCCTGTTTGGTTTTGATGCACAGTCGTTTCCTTGCAAATAAGTCATCTTTTAATTCCTCCATCTCCAACAACTCACCCCATTTTGAGCCGATCTTAGTGAATGTTGCATGTGACCATAAGTGTAATGGTACGCCTTCAATATCCACCCATACAATTCTTTCCTTACTAACAAAATATGGTTGAGCATTAGACAAGCTGTTAAACCATGATGCCACTCCTACATGATGTAAAAACTTTTCTTTGGTTATCAAAGAAGAAAACTCCATCATGACCCACAAACCACCCAAATACGTCAGTTTCACATTAGAAAAACCTTCCTTAGACAAAATAGTAGGTAACTTTTGAATGGACATAAACTGTTTGGCTTCTCCCATAACATGAAATGATAAATCTCTGTGAACAATATGAGAATCGTCCAATACCATTGAAGGTATTGAAACTACAGGCGTATGATTAGGCTTTATACCTTTATGAACAAAAGCATAAGTAGTGACAGTCGGTGTCTCAGTTCAAATTGGCCTAGTCGTTGGCTTGGCAGGCCGATCAAAACGTACCACATTTGCATGCATATGCAAACGACCATTCCATACGGTGCATAAATTACTTACCAATCAACCCTAATAAACCTTACGAATGCATAACGTTTACCCGCCTTGGATTTCCGATTGGGAATGTAGACATCCACCACAGTCCCATATCCTTTGCAAACCATCCACAGATCACGAGCGGAAAAATGATCAGGAAAATTTGTGATAAATACCGATTTAAAGATCCTTTGTGTAAGATCCTCCATTGACTTCTTCTTTGTAACCTTCTGCCACGCGTTATCACCCATAGAATTGAAACCGGAAAATGATTAGAAAATAAGGATTTAAAATTAGGGTTTATGAATTTGTGTTTGAAAAAATAAGGTTTGAAAGATTAAGAAAACAAAAGGATATGATCCCTATGCTCCAAAGGTAACAAATCGCATAACGCGCTCGTTATGAGATCAATCAACAAGTGAATGATCTCAATTACAGGGGTTATAGCAATCCTTACACAAAAGAGGTAGTAGATCAAATCGATTTAAGGATGATTTTTTGTGATTTTTGATCTTATTAAGTGTTTACAAAGCATGAATGTACAAAACGACATGCAATAACACAAAACGACCGGATTAATGATCAAAACGGCGTCATGACTCCGCACGCCTAAAGTATAATAAGTTAATTCTCAGTTTTCAGTTACGAGTTTTAGAATTACTAAAGTACCATTGCTTCATTTAATTTATAGATTACATCATTATAATTTAGAAACAATAGCGTTAAAGTATTTCAGATATTTTAAAATAAGTTAAATTTTGTTATGAATACAATACAAAAGTTGCACGCACCTTTGGAGGTAAAAAAAAAAAATTTAAACATCTGATAAGCATGGACTTTAAAGTAATTTTTTTTCTTCCTTCTCACGTTTATGCAACCATGTTTACATAACTTTCTTTTTAGAAATAAAACATTTGGAACACGTCTCCAACATTAACAATCTGTTTACCTACTGTAATTCTCCTTGTATGTTTTGTGTCACAGTGATAAGCTTGATTGTATATTTTCTCGTCATTTTTAAAACCATCGTTACGAAAACCATATAATTATATATTGGGATACGTAGTTATAATAACGGCAGACGGGGTTTTACATAAATTGATTACTTATTAATATTTGTTTGTGAGTCCATGTTCGTTGATTTAATTGTGATAGGAATTATAGTACATAGTTATTATCACGTCCTTGTCCTTTATTTTGATAATAATTGTTGTTTAAATCCATTAGACCTTAATCTTTGTAAAATTACTCCATTCTTTTCTAAGTTTTTATTTCTATTTTTGAACTTGAAAATTTTATGTTTATTTTTTTTTCACTATATAAACGTGAGTGATTATTTTTTGCTAATTTGGAAATATTTTGATTTTTATTTAAAAATAATTTAAAAACTTAAAAGACATTAATAAAAAAATATTACTAAATTTAGTATGATTTAATTTTTTTGAAATACAAATATCCTAATTGACGTTTTCATTTACTATGTAAAAGATTAGAGGTTGGAAACGACGTAGTATTATATTTATACATTAGAGGTTGGACGACGTAGTATTTGCGTTGTGGGCCAAATGAGCAACTGGCCCAGTAAAAAAAATCCGGCCAAAATAAAAACTTACAAAATGGACTTCTCGATTTTATATATTTACGACTTTTTTTTATTAAATAAGTTTATTTTAATTATAAACTATCTAACTATTCATTCAGATCAAAATAGTACCGGGAAGATCTTGAAATTCGCGAACATAACGAGTAATATTGAAATGCTCCGGAAATAGCAGATTTTATAAAAATTGTTGAGGTTTAATATAAATAGAAAAAAAAAACATTTACAAAACGTACCCTCGACTTTTACTATAACGCGCGATTGTCATTTAAGGCACATGTAATCCCATAAAATTATACTAAAAAAAAACCCGTATAGCAAAAAAAAAAACCTTTAAACATATGGCCCAACACATATGCCCATATAAGAAAAAACAAAGTATTAAACATGAGACCGAAAAAATAAACCCACACAAAATTAAAAAAATTAAAAAAATAAAATTAATGACCCGCAACAACGCGTGAAAAATTAACGCTCCGCAGCAACGCGCGAGGAATCCTGCTTGTAATGAATTATTGTTGCTAAAATGTTTTGTTGCTGGTACCACGCTCTAACGCACGTGTACATGGTTATTTCTATAAATGAAACATTCTACTTCGATTAGAAACTTGATGTGGAGTGTCATTCGAGTTGTTAATGTCGTAAACCCTTTGAAATTTATTAAAACTGATCGGTTTTGCTTAAATATGTAATTGGTTCATGTTTTGCTCATTTTCATATGGAATGTTTAATGAGTTTTATGATCAAATTTTATTAATATGGCTAATTTACGAGTTTAAATAATGCTCATTAAATGCAATTTTTGATTTAAAAGAAAATTTTATCTTCATTAAATACATTTTAAGGTGTGCCCACTAGGCGCATATTAGCAAAATCCAAAGTCGATATAACCTTTAATCTTTAAATGTTACCGTATAATCTAGCATCCTTGTCCCTTAACTTTAGTTATATAACATTGTAACCTCTAAAACCGCTAAACTCAATAATTTACTCCTTTCTTTATATTTGAACATCATTTTATGTTTAGATATAAAAGAAATAACCCCCTTAAAGCCAATAAACAGTATAATTTTACTAGTTTTCAATAGTTTCTTTTTTGTTGTTAACACTTTGGATCAAAAATGCATAATGATATCAAAATCCAAAATAAATATCTTTAACACGGGTAAAACTATCGACGTTTGCTCTAGTTTTGTCTTTATGAGCACTTGTATTAAATATTGTGCATTCATATGTGTTTCAAGGAATAGGTTAAAACTTTGAGAGGTTTAAGAATTTTTTTTACTGTAGCGAGGAACCAAGGAACCAATTCATGTCTATGTGGCATAAAAAGGTCTAGAATTTTGAAGAGATCCAAGAATTTGTATACCATAAGAGCATCCACTATGGTAAACCTTTTATAAAGGTTTATACATTAATACACTAATAATTTTTAGACCTTTTGATATTATAAACCTACATTCACTATGGCATAAGCCTTTACAACTTCATAAAGTGTCTTATATAACAAATAAATTAAATGCATTAAATTTATAAAGAGGTTCAAGATTTAGGACTTCTTCATTCCACTTAGACATGAAATGAGTATCCACTATGGTTAAAATCAAACATAAACTTTTTCATGTTTATAGACCTTTTCATAAACCCACCATAGTTGATGCCCTAATATTATTTAATTTATGTTTGGACAATTTATAAATCTCAAAAAATTTATTCATAGTTAAGATAAGTTTATAATTTATAAATTAATAACATTATAAGAGGTGTCAAATTTATAAACATGTTAAAAGGTCCACTATAATGGATGCCGTAACGCCTAATCACCTTCCTACAATATCGAATGTCACTCTCAATGTCTTTTTCATTCATATTTATTTCATTGTTTTATTCAGTTGAGAAGAGGTAACTAGCCAGTGTTGAACCACGTAATGCATATACTTAGTTAATTGATTAATTAATACGGAGTATAAAGTAACCAAATTATAAAAACCACCACGCACATGACCGAATATGATTCGAAGCTTACCTTAATTGAATAAGTTGTTATATGACTTATTTGTCACAAAACTAAAGTTGAGGTTTTGGTTCAATAAAAACTTTTTGAACTTCCATTGAAGAGGCTTTCTGTTTCGAGTCACATAAAAGTTACTTAATAAACATAGGAACTTAGGAAGAAGATCATTGTAAGAAAATCAAACCATAGGTTTACATACAAAGATACAAAGATTATTGTGTTTGTGTTTCTATTTGCTTTGTATTGATTTGTTTTATTTCATACTTTCTAGAGTAAATTGCAAAAATCGTCCTTGTGGTTTGGCCAAATTGTACGTTTGGTCCGCGTGATATCGAAATTGCAAAATTCGTTCGTGTGGGAAACCTTGGGTTCCACTTTTAGTCTTTTGCCGAACTGAAATGACTAAACTACCCTTATCTTCAAAATAACGAAGACGATGGTATTTTAGTCATTTTAGTTCAACAAAGGACTAAAAATGGAACCCAAGGTTTCCCACACGGACGATTTTTGCAATTTTGATACCACGCGAACCAAACGTGCAATTTGGCCAAACCACAAGGACGATTTTTGCAATTCTCTCTACTTTCTATATTATTATAGTTTTTGAATTATTATTGTCGTTTATCATATTACTTAACACTTAATCGGTTATTTGATACGAATAATTTAAGTTTTTAAAACGTAAACGTATTCACCCTTCTACGTTTTCCAAATGGCACTTCTATACATATTCGAAGAACTTTTGTTTCAGGTTTTTTTTTGCGAGTGTTGAAATAATGAAATTTACGCCATAAAAATCACATATCATTTGTGGTTTAAACTTTAAAACTTGCACATGTGATTTTGTATTTGTCTAATATTCAATACTAATAAAACAAAAGCATAAAACAAAATTTTGTCAAAAGTAAATCGAATAGTGTGTCTACTGTCTACTAAAAAAAGTGATTTTTTTTTTTTTTTATAAAAGATGATTGACCAAGAATTATTTTTTTAATATTTAATGAACTCATCCCATTGCTTATATAATATACCCGTTAGTGATACGTTTCCGTAATTGTGTGAACTGAATGATTAAAATTTTGTTAGAGAAACATACAAGATTGGTTGCTACTTGCTAGTTAATACAACTAATCCTAATGGTGTGTTTGGCAAACAGCTTTTCAAAGCATTTTTGAGCAATTAGTATTTAGCATTTAACATTATTATTACAAAGCTCGTTTGGAAGAAAGCAGTTAACATTTATAAAATTATAAAAACACTAATTTTTCAATGCTTTTTGAATTAGCATTTAGCATTTAGCATTTAGTCATTTTACACATTAAAATTACAGTTACAACTATTCTATCAAACACTTTTATAAATTAAAGTATTAAACTGCTATACGTTATTTTACAATAAGATAATGGGTTCTAAATAGTAGTACTTGCACCAAATGTATAGCGGGCTAGTATTACAGGAAAACTTATGGGCCATAGGCCTCTTCTCATTTACGTACGTTATTTTTAGTTTTGATCAATTATCATCTAATTTTTTTTAAGCGGTTTAATATTTTATTATAATATTATTATTTACATAGTGGTGAATGCAATATGAGCAAAAGAGCTCGGGTAGTTCTTTTTGCAAATATTTTGACGCATTGGTGGTTCTATTTTGAGCTATTGGAAAATCATACCTAGTGAGGAATTTACCCTGAAATGTACTGTAATTTTCTCTGAAACTTTTCAAACAACTTAGTTAAGTTTCAAGCATATTTTATTTGACGTAGCAAAGGAAGAGATTGGGTGAATTTGTTTATGCGGGAATAAATTTGTTAAAAAAGTACTCATTTATTTGTAAAATCTGAACACTATTTAATATATGTGTGTGTTATATATATTGAATTATTGATATTAGTTTGTAGGTTTGCCTTCTTTTAAAAAGAGCTTCACAACGAGTTATATAATTTATAAAATGGAAGTTATATGAATGAGATATCGTCTCTCAAATTAAGTTATTCGAAACATAATAAATTAAAATGGAAGTAGTGTGAAAAATGAAGTAAATTTAAGGTTGTTTCTTTTTATAAAATTCTCCATATTTTTTTATCAGTTTATTTTACTGTTGAGACATTCAACAAGTTAAAATCAACTTCGTTTTCTATGTTTATAAAGATTTCAAATCGTGTTAAAACAGATTTGCATATCGTGTTCATATTTGGTTGTGATCTTTTCTTGGTAAAAAAGATTGCTCATATTTGGCTGTGATGTTTTTTTTCTTTGAAAAAGGTAATGGTGCGTTTAGTTGGAGAAAAATATCCTATTTTTTCAAGAAATTTTTCATTTAAGAATGAAAAAATTGTTTAGTTGCATTTTTTTTCAATATTTTTCAAAAAATAAAAAATTCTTATTTTCTAAATTTATATGGAAAAATAGAAAACCACAATTTACTATTCTACATTTCTTTTTTTCACTAACAAAATAAAACGTGAATATAACTCAAACCAAATAAAACGTGAGTACCAATATTCTAACCCTATCTAAAGGTGGCAAATGGGTCGGATTGGGTCGGTTTGGGTCATGAGTCAAATGGGTCATGGGTCAAACATGTCATGTCTTAAAAATAGGTCTAACGGGTCATGGGTCAAACGGATTAGTTCAGGTCGACCCACTAAATTATGGTGTTTTCATACATTTTTGAACGTTTTAAACGTTCCGTCAGTCTTTTTACGCTTTCGTCGGTTTTTTCCGTTTTTTACGTTTTGTCCGATTTCTTACGTTTTCGTCTGATTTCTTAAGTTTTCGTCAGATTTCTTACATTTCGTCCGTTTTTTACGTTTTCGTCTGATTTTTTACTTTTTTGTCCCTTTTTTTACGTTTTCGACCGATTTCTTACGTTTTCGTTTTCTTCCTATTTCTTAAGTTTTCGTCTGTTTTTTTACGTTTTCGTCTGTTTTCGTCTGTTTTCTTACGTTTTCGTCCGTGTTTTTTCGTTTTCGTCCGTTTTTTACGTTTTCGTCCGTTTTTTTTCGTTTTCGTTCGTTTTTTTACGTTTTGTCCGATTTCTTACGTTTCGACCGATTTCTTACGTTTTCGTCCGTTTTTTTACGTTTTAGTTCGATTTCTTACGTTTTTTTTTCCGTTTTCGTCATATTTCTTAAGTTTTCGTTTGTTTTTTTACGTTTTCGTCTGTTTTCGTTTTATTTCTTACGTTTTCGTCCGTGTTTTTTCGTTTTCGTCCGTGTTTTACGTTTTCGTCCTATTTCTTACGTTTTCATCCGTTTTTTCGTTTTCGTTCGTCTTTTTACGTTTTCGTCAGATTTCTTACGTTTTCGTCCATTTTTTTTTACGTTTTCGTCCGATTTCTTATGTTTTCGTCCGATTTCTTACTTTTTCGTCCGTTTTTTACGTTTTCGACCGATTTCTTACGTTTTTGTTTTCTTCCGTTTTGGACGTTTTTTTTACTCTTTTCTTTGTTTTCTTATGCTTTATACGTATTTATTCGTTTTAACAAACAGATCAAAACGTAAAAAACAGACGAAAACGTAAGAAAACAGACGCAAACGAAAGAAAACGGACGTAAATGTAAATAAACAGACGAAAACGTAAGAAATCGGACGAAAACGTAAAAAAACGGACGAAAACATAAAACATCGAACGAAAGCGTAAGAAATCTAAAGAAAACGTAAAAAACCGAACGGAAACGTAAAAAAACAGAGGCAAACGTAAAAAAAGACAAAAACGTAAGAAATCGGACAAAAACGTAAAAAAACCAGACGAAAACGTAAGAAATTGAACGAAAACGTAAAAAAAAGACGAAAACGTAAGTAGATAGACGAAAACGTAAAAAAGGGCGAAAACGTAAGAAATATGACGAAAAAGTAAAAAACGGACGAAAACGTAAAAAACGGACGAAAACGTAAGAAATCGGACGAAAACGTAAAAAAACAGACGAAAACGTAAGAAATCGGACGAAAACGTAAAAAAACAGACGAAAACGTAAGTAATCGGACGAAAACGTAAAAAACGGGCGAAAACGTAAGAAATATGACGAAAACGTAAAAAACGGACGAAAACGTAAAAAACGGACGAAATCGTAAGAAATCGGACGAAAACGTAAGAAATTTAACGAAAACGTAATGTTAATTGAGATTTATATATGTTCGGTAATGTTAATTTCGAGTATACTACAAATTAAATATATGCTTATGATTGTAGTTAGTTTTTATTAATTTCATTTGTATTTTATTTTTTATTGTTTTTATAATCGTATACAAAGAGCTAATATGAAAAAATATTAAATATGAAAAGAAAAATGAGTGAAAATAGATCCATAACATCTTTTCATTTTTTAAAAAGAAAAATACAACTCTTATCTAAAAAGATTTTTTAAATTCTCCTCTTCTCTAAAGAAGAATAACAATCTCCATCTCTTGGAATTTAGAAATAGAAAAAGATGAAATTTTTTTCACAACTAAACACCACCTAAGTTTTTTTTATAAGCAATATCGATCACCTCCTTGATTTTTTTTAAGAATTTACTAATCTAATAACACACATTATGCTGTGTCAATGAAGATGACATTTTTTCCAAAATACTCGATAAACACACCAATATTCTCGTGATCTTTGCGACATGTTAGTCAAGTCCAACAGTACATGTTGTTTTAGTTGTTGTACCCAGCAAGTCAGTTGACAAATCTGTTATTAAGGAATCGTGTCAAACACGAGCCGGTTTATAATGCAATCGAGTCTGTTTTTGTTTTTAGGTATGTTCTTTGTTTAATAATGCAACCGAGTGTGTCTTCTTTTGATCTTCTACACCTTTTACCAGTTAATCTGTTTTGTTTTATTGTTTACTCCGTATTTAATTGTAATTGGTTTAATACAATAAAATATTCATGTTTCACTAGGTTTATGTTAACTATTTTTTGACAAATGATAGTCTTTAAAACATGCCTAAACTCATGTCTATTGCATGATGAGTGGTTTGCTTTGGTTTTCGAATCTTCATTTAAGTAGTAGAGTGAAGACCAAAGTTTGTCTCCCAATAATATCATATATGGTGTGTGAAATTCTTCAACCAAATAGTTGTGGGTTCAAGTTATGCTTAAGACATATAAGATAGTTTGTGATTTAAATATTGTGAGATAATTAAAATTGTATTTCTAAAAAAAATAAAAAGGAAAGGGAATAATATGTTAGAGGGCATCTTTTACGTGGTGTGGTGGAAGATTTTTTTTTTTGAACGGCGATTTATTAAAACACTAGCAAGGAGCTAGATCAAACAAGAACAATATAAGGGTTCTTAAGCCAATCGTCCCACTTGAACGACGCTTTACATATGAATTTACACCAATAAAAAGAACTAGAAACTAAACTATCAAATATCAGCGCCTTTTCAGAGATCTTCTTATCAAACAGAAGCTTGTTGCGAAAGTTCCACATATACCACCACATACCATAGTATACACCCTCAAGAACTCCTTTGAGTTTGGATTGAATCCGAATAGAAACCAATCAAACTCGTCATTCCTCGTAAGAATTCACATCCGAATAGTCGATATTCCACCAAGAAGATATCTTACGCATAATCTGTCTCACTACAACGCATTGAAAGAAAATATGGTTTGTCGATTCCACACCGACATTACAAATGGGACAAACAATCGAATCAATATCCATTCCACGACGAGACCATCAACTTCTTGAATAGGTAAAGTCTATCTTTAAAGCAACCATCTTTATCATACATTTCACCATCAGAAATGAAGCCCTATCAAAAATTTCAACATCAATATT